>BJCN01335377.1:0-11991 GCA_018326445.1 Flaveria brownii
CAAAAGCCATGTAGTTGACCTTACTTTATTCCACTGTTCACCTTTTGGTAGGTAGCATAGTTGCCAACTTTAGTTGGTGACAAAAGGTAAGTCATGGACATGTCATGACTACCATATCTTTGATAAGACTTTATCAAAGATACCTTAAACTTTAGTACTGTAGTATCTACTTTAGTTAGAGGATCCCAGCTGGTATCAAAGTATATCCAGCTATAGGTAGTATTATATATAGCTTCTCCTTGTAATTCATAAGACACGGGTAGAAGGTTGTATGATTGTAAGAGTCTTGTAACCTTTGAGTTGAGAAGCAATATATAAAAGTAACTTGAAACTATATTCTTGTGTTTATTGTTATTGTTACTTAGTATATTGTTATCAACTCTTGTAGACTCTGCATTCATCCAAGTGTTGTTCTAAGTGAGTTTAAGAGAGAGAGAAACCAAGTGTTTAGTGACAAACATTGATCCTGCAATTGATATCAGAGCTTTTTAGGCTCTTGATTGTGAGATATTACCATCCAAATCAACCTGTTTTTCACTCCTCACTACCACTCACTCAAAATGACCCTTACCGAATCCAAAGTGGAGATGGGAACCATGACTAAAGCTCCCATCATCACTCCTGAAAACTTCAGGTCTTGGAGCAGAAGAATGGAAGGCTTCATTAGATATCAAGACAGCAAAATATGGTACTTTATTAGATAGTGAGGACTTTCTCAACCAGCCACTAGCTCTAACATCTTCACCAATTCTACCTCAATCTGAATCCTCTATCCCAGAACCACCAAAGTCAAGCACTTCCGAATATGTTAAAGGAGAGAAAAAAATGACTGCAGAAGAGCTTCAGAAGGAGGAGAGGATTGAGAAACTCAAAAGGAAAGGTAGACTTCCAACTAGTAAGTTGCTAGCTGCCAGTCCAAAGCAGCTGCAATCAACCAGGAGGCAGTAACCAACAAAAAGAGAATGGAGATCATTGACCGGCTTATCAAGCTTGGAGCCACCAATGAGGATGTACTCTTGCTACTATTAGAGGAGTTAGTTAAGCTAGAAGAGGCAACCAGGCTGCAAATTGAAAGGACTGAAGAAGCAGCAAGGTTGCCCTTGGAAGAGAAAAGAGAAAAGGAGAAGAGGGAGGCTGATCTACAGCTCAAGAGGAAAGGATATCCTTCCTGACCTCAAGAGGTTTCTCTCTGCAAGAACTATCTCTACACAATAATGATATGATCATATGGCTCTTCAACAAAGAGCAGGATCAACTGGAGGAGAGAAAGAGAGCTGCTAGAGAGAAGATGAAGGAGAAGAAGAAGAAGGAAGAAGAAGAAGAAAGGCTCACTGCAGCCAAGAAGTCCGGTGAGAAAGCATGGATGAAAGATTACCTCCGAGCTCACGGATTCTCTGGCAGGCAGGTGGGACCCATGTCTGAAAGGACAATCCAGCGGATTGTCAGTGAAATCAAGGTTGACATCCGTTTGGGCACAAGGAAAGAGATGTATAGAATGGGACTGGGGATAACATTTAAACCAACCACTCAACCCCAGCCTAAACCTATTCCCTCTCCATTCACCATCAAAACCAAACCCTTTACACCTGAACCTACACCTCTATCCTTACCCACTTCCTCACCACAACCACCTAAACTTCCCATCCTTCAACCCAAAACACTTCCCAGAACCACTGCACCACAGCCTACCCAAGAACCTTCCAAACCATCCCCTCAGCCTTCCAAACATCTCTCCTTGGAAGAATTCAAAGCAATCAAGAAGAGGCTCAACAACTACACAACCCTGAGCAACATCTCCTGTGAGGAAGTGTCTGTCAAATTAACATATGTTGATGGATCTTCAAGTTCCCTCACAAGAAATGAATTTCTTGATCTGCCCCGAGGAACATTGGACCAGGCTGCACACTTCTTGGTCTCAAATTTGATTCATTGAATGATGAAGACAAGAAGCTGAGAAGAAAGCTGGTGACTCTACTGGACAGAAAGAAAGGGGACAAGATTCCTAGTCAGCCTCTTGTGCGAAGAAATAAGATAGTCCAATGGAGGTTCGATGAAGCCTCTCACAACCTTGTTGTGGAAAGAGAGAATGGCTAAACAAACATGCTTAATCCCTCCTCTCTGCTACACTCTAGCAGATTTGATATTACTGAGTTAGCAGAGAAACCATTCTCCAATCCCTCCAACACCGAAACTGCTGCTCATATCAGAAGTCATCTAATGCTGAGCTAACCACAAGAGCTAAGATTGAAGAGGAGTTGAAACTGAAAGAGAAGGAAGACAAGAAAAGATTAACCACTAAAGGCACAGCCTTTCTATAGATGGTGGAAGGATATGAATTGGAACCAATAGTTAGATGGGAGTATGACTATAGCTCTCATCAACTATCTTTTTTTAGAGGGACACAACAAAAGGTACATGTCATTCAGGGTGATAGACTGAATCTCCTGTCAACTAATGACTTGTACATCTGCTCAGCACCACCTTAGGAAAGAACAAGGAGACACACAAATATCTTCTTTCCTTGGTGTTGAAAGTTTTGAGAAGCATAAACAAGTATGGTTTTGGTAGCATCAGCCTAGGGGGAGTCTGTTGGATCAAGAAGAAGGCTAATGCAACCAAAACCAAAACATTTAGTCAATTTTGGTGTTATTGTCAAAGGCTTCCAAAGCTTAACTTTCGAAGGAAACAGAATTCTTCCGAAGACAAAAGTGCAAGCTTAACTTCCGAAGACAAACTCTGCTTCCGAAGTCAAAGACTTGCTTTCGAAGCTAAAGTGCAAGAAGAAGAAATCGAAGAATGCTTCTGAAGTATGAAGTCCATCAAGCCTCGAAAGAAGCAGTCTCTTCCGAAGTATAAGTGGCCTAAGAAGAACTTGTTCTTCCGAAGCCAACTACCCTTTGGAAAACACTGTTATGAACCAGTGGACATAAGTATGGTCTCTGTCACTCCGTTGCAGACGTCTGAGACACTGCATGGCACTTTCTCAAAAGCCATGTAGTTGACCTTACTTTATTCCACTGTTCACCTTTTGGTAGGTAGCATAGTTGCCAACTTTAGTTGGTGACAAAAGGTAAGTCATGGACATGTCATGACTACCATATCTTTGATAAGACTTTATCAAAGATACCTTAAACTTTAGTACTGTAGTATCTACTTTAGTTAGAGGATCCCAGCTGGTATCAAAGTATATCCAGCTATAGGTAGTATTATATATAGCTTCTCCTTGTAATTCATAAGACATGGGTAGAAGGTTGTATGCTTGTAAGAGTCTTGTAACCTTTGAGTTGAGAAGCAATATATAAAAGTAACTTGAAATTATATCCTTGTGTTTATTGTTATTATTACTTAGTATATTGTTATCAACTGTTTTAGACTCTATATTCATTTGAGTGTTGTTCTAAGTGAGTTTAAGAGAGAAAAACCAAGTGTTTAGTGACAAACACCAATCCTGCAATATACCACTAAGTCTTCACTCCCTTCGGGTAACATCAAGACAGGAGCTTGAGTCAATCTCGTCTTCAACTCCTCAAAAGCACCCTCTTGCGTTTGACCCACACAAACTTCACATCTTTACGAGTCAACTTAGTCAAAGGTGAGGCTATTTTGGAAAAGTCTTGGATGAACCTGCTGTAATAACCTGCCAAACCCAAGAAACTACGGATCTCGGATGGCGTCTTTGGAGACTTCCATTGTATCATCACCTCAACCTTTGCCGGGTCCACCTTAATTCCTTCAGCATTCACCACGTGACCCAAAACTTGAACTTTGCGCAACAGAAAGCACACTTAGAGAATTTGGCATACAATTTCTCTTTTCTAAGTATCTCTAACACCTCCCAAATATGACCGGCATGTTCTTCTTTGCTCTTTGAATAAATCAAGATATCATCAATAAACACAGTCATTAATTTATCTAACAGTGGCTGACACACTCGGTTCATTAAATCCATAAAGGCAGCTGGCGTGTTAGTTAAACCAAATGACATGACAAGAAACTCGTAGTGTCCATAACGCGTACGAAAAGCTGTTTTAGGGATATCCTGTTCCTTCACCTTCAGTTGATGGTAACCTGATCGAAGATCTATACGTGAAAACCAACTAGCACCTTGAAGTTGGTCAAACAAGTCATCGATCCTTGGCAAGGGGTATCTGTTCTTCGCTGTCAGCTTGTTCAGCTCTCGGTAGTCGATGCACATCCGCATACTACCATCTTTCTTCTTCACAAACAATACTGGAGCACCCCAAGGAGACATGTTTGGTCGAATGAACCCTTTATCCATCAACTCCAGTAGTTGATCCATGAGTTCCTTCATCCCGGTATGAGCTAGTCGATACAGTGCTTTGGCAACGGGTTGAGCACCGAGTACCAGATCAATCTGAAACTCAATCTTGCGATCTGATGGCACACCTGGTAAGTCTTCTGGGAAGACGGCTGGGAAATCATACACCACAAGTACGTTAGATAGCTGTGATACAGACACGTCCATATCTTTCACGTAGGCCAGATAGGCACTACATCCATGTCTTATACACTTCCCGCCACCACCATAGAAATCACCTTCGGAATTGTAGTAACATGATCGCCATACACTGCCACCGAACTTCCATCGGGCTTAATTAGTTGAATCATCTTCTTGTGACACATGATGTTTGCCTCGTAGGTTGCTAACCAATCCATCCCTAGTACTACATCGAATCCACCAAGGGGCATCACATGTAAATTTGTAGAAAACCAATGGCCTTCTAGCTCTACGGCAAAATCCTCTATCATATCAGTAATTATAGTAGACTTACCAATAGCCGTTTCTACATCGAATGGCTCGTCAACACTCCTACTACTAACAGACAATTTAGCATAGAAATTAGTAGAGATGAAACTCCTACTTGCACCAGAATCAAATAATACAGAGGCACTAGTTTGGTTTACTAGAAACATACCTGACACGACATCGGGGTCCACTCTGGCCTCCTCCCGGGTCATCGTGAAAGTTCTAGCACTTTCCCTCTGCTCTCCTCCTTCAGACTTCTTCTTCGCCCTAGAACTCTCGGCCCTTGGCTTCTTACAATCCTTGCTCACGTGGCCTTCCTCGCCATAGCTATAACACCTTGGTACCCTTCAGTCTCTAGTAATGTGACCAGGCTTCCCACACTTGAAGCATACGTTCAATCCCAACCTACACTTGTCGGTATGCTCCCTTCCACATTTACCGCACTTTCTCAACACAAAGCTTGATGTCGCCCTACGATCATCCATCTTCATCTTTTTGTTGTTTGGAGCGAGACCACCACATCCAAACCGCTTCCCGTTCCAGTCCTTATCACCACCACCTGTCTTCTTCGCCTCCACCATAGTCTCTTCTCGCTTATCATACAACCTACCCGCCAGGTCTACAGCTGATCGAAAGGTACTTGGTCGGGCAGCAATCAAATTCCTACGTATATCAGCCGACAACCCCTAGACATACCTCTTAATCTTCCTTGACATCGGGGTCACCTGATCAAGCATGAGCCTTGCCATCTCATTGAATTTAGTGGAATACTGTTGGTGCATCATAGTTTGCACTTCTAGCTGCAGGAACTCCCTCTCAATCTTGTCCAACTCCCTGTGAGGACAAAACTCCTCCATCACCAACTTTTTTAGTTCTGGCCACCTCATATTTCTAATGGCCCTGCTACCCTCGGTCTGGACAATATTGTCCCACCAGCATAAGGCCGAGTCCACAAACGATAGGGTGGCAAACTTCACCTTCTGATCTTCTCAGCACTCATTGATATCCAGCACTGCCTCCATCTCCCTCACCCATTGGGGAGCAGACGTAGCATTACCATTCCCATCAAAAGTCAGGGGCTTGCATCTCTGAAATTCCCCATAGTTACATCCTCGTGTAGTTTCCTGCACCGCTTCCTCCTCCTCCTCCTCATTTGAGACAATCGTCTCGGTCTCCGACCGTTCCCTTTCCTCCCTTCATGTGGTCCTTCTCTTCTCATTCTTCTCATCCTCCCTTACAGCCTTGATCACTTCAGTCACTACAGACGGTAGAATCGTCTACATGACTTGATGGACTTCCTCTACCACCACCTCTTTTACCAAAGCCCTTAAGTTCACGCTCTCATCACCACCCTCCTGGTGATGCATCTCGGGCTCTTCACAGGCCCTCTCTGTAGTCTTAGCCTTATTCCTAGTAACACGTGGTTCAGCATCACATCCTCCATTAGATGATCTACCTCCAGCCATTTTCTATCACTATAAGATTTAAACACTAACACGGTCATTCAGGGAATAGCTCAGTTTATGTTAAGTATAGTAAGTCCCTAATTACAGTGGGCAGTTGTGATTAGCCACTTACTTTGCTCTTCGCACCCCAAGCATTTCCTATCCTGACTACATCAGTATCTAGATCTACTAAGAAAACATAAGTCAAATAGCACACGCACCTAATACTAATTAACTTTTAAGAAAAGAAGTACCTGATGGCACGTAGCTACTCGGGCTGACATCCCTCTATTCGTCCCATTTTCAGTTTAAGTTTAGGTGTTTTTAAAAAAATATTTACCCAATTCTCTTCAACTTTGGTTCAACTTTGGCTCTGATACCAACTTGTAAAGCCCCGTTTCCGGGCACCTCACAATTAGTCAATCATAGCCCTAAACATACATAATAATATACATTTTATAAAGCATTGCAGCGGAATAATGTTAACAAAATCCCACTCATTTTATTATTAGTTATTGTTGTTAAGCAATACATCGTAGTTCATTAGTTACAAAAGGATTGTTTTAATAAATTACAAAACAAAAATATAATCAAACATGAATGGATGTCAGTCTTGTCCCATCGAGTAGCTTCACCCTCGTGACATCCTCAATAATATTTACCTACCAACTGAAAATGTATAAAAGTCAGCGTTGCTGAGTGAGTTCTAGTTTAAAAAGTATTAAAATACCTTGTATAAATATATGAAAATATCCTTTGTTGTAAAGGACTTCCTTTACTTTGGTATATGATGACACATCATACATACATCCAGATAATACTTCCTTTCTTTTATTATTGTACGCATTCGTTTATTTCGTACTTTTATCATGATCTTTCACTTTCTTACGGACCAATGTGCAATACCACGAACATTGTGCACGAAGCGGATGTTGGGCCTGTGGTCTATAAATACACCACGAACATTGTGTACTAAGCTGACCAGTCACCTAGAGTATGCTATAAGGGTCCCTGTCAGCCTCAATGACTAACCCTGCATGCATCCTTCGGGTTAGCTAAATCGCATACAGTTAAGCTAACAACAACATGGTCATGCACTCCCTATACATTTGCTTGCAAGACTTTCATTCTTTCATTTATGTTCCACTTTTCTTTATCATTAATCTTTCACTTTTATTAATAATAATACCTTACATATATGATCATAAACACACCACATAAAGTCACCCAATAATAATAATTATGGAACAAAAGAATAACTCATATTTATGCATAATAATAACAATTTAAAACCCTAAAGTCAAACTATTGTCAACCCTAAACTATTTTTTTCTCCAAAATTTCAGAAAAATTTCTAAGTGTTAGGCGCATGAGAACCATGCAGGCGCATGAGGCCTATTTAGGCGCATCAGCACTATTCAGGGGCATGGCCTTACACTTAATCCTTTTTCCCACTAAGACTTGGGCGCATGAACTATTCACGCATATTGGCACTATTAGAGTGCATCATCCTATACTTAACTTTCTAAGACACATTTTCAGGTGCATGGGCCTTGTTTGGGCGCATGACCTTACTTAGTATATTCGAAGGCAAAAAAGCTAGACGCATGGGAGTACTGTTTGGGCGCATGAACCCTATTTGGGTGCATCACCCTCTTATTCTAAGCATATTACAACCTTTCTAAGCATATTTTTAGTCCCAATCATCATATCCTCTTATTCTAAGCTTATTACAACCTTTCTAAGCATAAACATCACATAACAACCATAAATCACCATCATATAAGCATAAAACATACGGGTGCACACATAAAAACTATAAAACCATTTTTAATACATTTTTAGCCCTAAAAAGAGTTTAAAACATGTAAAAATACAGGGTCTAGAACTCACCTAAGCTGCTTCCAAGCTTAACTCCTTTGACTTGAACTTTTCAGAAGTTTCTAACACCTAGGCATGTCCAAAATCACATAATCGAGTACATATAAACAAGTAAGAACACATAGAAATTGGTTTCATGGTTGAAATTCCATAAAAACCAAACCAATTATTCAAAATTTACTTATCTAAGCCCAGATTTGTTGCTTTCTCTTTCTAGAAACCGAAACCCAGCTTTCTTCATCTTCTTCTTTTCTTTTTGGTCGAGAAAAAGCAGGTGGAGTTGACATATATGGGCGGCCATGCCCATAATATATTAAGATATTAAACTTTGTACCTTTTTGCACTTTAACCCCTCCACTTTGGCTTCTTCCTTTTCTTTTCAAGATACTTTTGTTTTTCTTTTTCTCATTTCCTTTCTCTCTGTTTTTAGACAAAATTTCTGGGTGTTACAACAAAAATAGTCCTAGAGTTAATTAAAACAAGCCAAACAAGAAATACATTTCCTACGTCCTACGATTACATAATACGTTAAAAGCCGAAAGTCTGAAACTGCAAAATTAGACTCCTTAACGTGCATTGGTGCACATAACCAATCGTGAAATTCTTCTAAAAGAAGCCTCCATACATTTCGCGTGGAAGATTCTGGATGGTATAGTGTGATGTGCGGTTACTTAGTTCTGCAAGTTGACGGTTGATGGAAACGAGTTTCTCGCTCATCTCCTGAACTTTTGGGATGAGTTCAACTAGGCGTTGAGATGCGATAAGGTTCATCTCAGTTATTGTTTGATCAGTTCATGCAGCTTGAAGAAATATCCTTGCATTGTTGGCTCTTATGTTTCAAAATGCGGTTTCTTTGTAGGACTCCAGTTTGAACTTCTGTTACTTGATTCTTTCATCTTTTGAACGTTTTTAAACAGAAATGGATGTGATGAAAGCTTGGAACAAGTATGATATTTATATACAGGTCATGAAAGTTAATCACGAGGGCGTGCTTAGCTAGGCACGACCCCGTGTTTGTCAGAAATCATCTTAAATTCGACCTGCAAAGTTCAAGAGTCGTTAGCGGAGATCAAGGAAAATTTTTGTCAGAAGCATGGGGGCATGTTCCATGGGGCACGACACCATGACTGGGCTTGTGAGGTCCTAGAAAAAAGTTAAAAAGTTAACGAAAACCTATGTATAGGTGACGTGTTTAAGTTTCGGGTCTTTGGCGCGACCCTTCCCCATACTTAGTCTTCGATAGGGTAGAGGTGTAATTCCTCCGAGAAAATCTTGGTTGGTCCATCATTATATGATTTTAAACGATAACCATTCACTTTGAAACTTAAACCGTCGTCATTGTTGATTTCTATGGCACAATTCGGAAACACGTTTTTAATCGTGTAAGGTCCAGACCAATGTGATTTCAGCTTTCCAGGAAACAAATGTAAACGAGAGTTATATAATAAGACACATTCCACAGGTAGATGGCATGACTTCCTATAAATGGGTTTGAACGGTGTTATGACAATGGGAGTCTTATAAGATGTTCGACAAGCCCATAATGCATCATCTAGCTTGGTAGACCAATCCTTGTGATTTTGTTCTATGGTTTTCCAAGGATTCGTTTGATGCCTCGGTTATTGACTCAGTTTGCCTATTTTCTTGTGGATGATAAGTAGTTGTAAAGCGATGGTTCACTCCATAATGAGCCATTGCTTTCTCAAGCTGGTTGTTATAGAAATGTGTTCCTCTATCACTAATTAAATCCTTAAGGGCACCAAAATGAGAAAATAATTTCTTAAGGAATCTTCAACATTTCTTGAATCATTGGTAGGTAGGGCTTGTGCTTCGGCCTATTTTGAGACATAATCGACTGCTACCAAGATGTAACGATTGCCAAATGACAGCGGAAATAGCCCTATGAAATCAATACCCCATATATCAAATGCCTCACATACTTGAACGGGTTTCTGCGGCATCTCATCCAGCGTTGAGATGTTGGTTGCTCTTTGACATGAATCATAGGTGTGTACCATGTTGTGAGCATCTTTGAAGATCATGGGCCAGTAAAATCTAGAGTCAAAGACCTTCTTGGCTGTTAGGCTTGTCCCATGGTGTCATCCTATGGGTCTTTCATGACAGTGCCTTAGGATCTGTTGCGCTTCACTTTCGTATACGCATCTTCGGATAAGTTGGTCTGCACCGATTATGAATATATACGGGTCTTCTCAATAGTAATGTTTAATGTCAGTAAATAATTTCTTCTTTTGTTGATAAGTCATTCCCTTGAGTAGGATTTCGCTTGCCAAGTAATTTACGAAATCGGCAAACCAAGGATGTTCATCAATTGAGGATTGGATGTTCATAAGGAATTCGTGAGGAAAATTATCATTAATTTGAATTCCTCAGTTTGTGAAGGACTTGAATTTTCAAGACGCGAGAGATGATCGGCCGCCAAATTTTCTGCTCCTTTCATGTCGTGAATTTCGATGTCGAATTCTTGAAGCAGAAGTATACAACGAATCAATCTTGGCTTTGCATCTTGTTTGTTGAACAAATAACGAAGGGCTGCATGATCGGTGTAAACGATTGTTTTTGAAAGGATTAGATACGAGCAAAATTTGTTGAATGCGAAAACTACCGCAAGAAGCTCTTTCTCGGTGCTGGTTTAGTTTTCTTGTGCATCGTTTAGCATTTTGCTCGCATAGTGAATTGGGTGGAATTGCTTGTCTTTTCTTTGTCCTAACACGGCTCCCACTGTGAAATCGCTTGCGTCGCACATGAGTTCAAATAGTAGCGTCCAATTAGGGGAAACCATGATTGGAGCAATAACGAGTGTCTCTTTTAGCAAATCGAATGCACTAACGCATTCGTCGGAAAATACGAAGTGTGCATCTTTTTCACGAAGTTGAGTCGTTGGTCATGCGATTTTTAAGAAATCTTTGATGAAACGATGGTAGAATCCTGCATGACCTAGGAAGCTTTTGATTTCTTTCATGATTGTAGGATGTGGAAGTTTGGAAATAGTTTCGACTTTGGCTTGATCGACCTCGAGCCCTACTCAAGAGATCTTATGTCCTAACACTATTCATTCAGTAACCATGAATTGGCACTTTTCCTGATTCAAAACAAGGTTAGAATCTTCACATCTAACCAGCATCATTTCCAGATGTTCAAGACATTGTTCGAATGAGTTTCCAAATACGGAGAAGTCATCCATTGAGTGTTCGATATTGTCGTGAAAGATTGCTACCATGCATCTTTGAAATGTAGTAGGGGCATTACACAATCCAAAAGGCATTCGACGATAAGCAAAAGTGCCATATGGACAGGTGAATGTCGTTTTTTCTTGATCTTGGATAGCAATAGGAATTTGGAAATATCTTGAGAAACTATCGAGGAAACAATAAAATATTTTTCCAGATAGTCTCTCAAGCATTTGGTCGATGAAAGGAAGAGGGAAGTGGTCTTTCCTTACGGCATCATTGAGTTTGCGATAGTATATGCAAACTCTCCATCTTGTAACCGTACGAGTTGGAATAAGCTCACTCTTCTCGTTAGTTACAACAGTCATTCCTCCTTTCTTTGTAACAACTTAGACGGGACTGACCCAAGGTGAATCAGAAATAGGGTAAATCAAACCGGCATCTAGCAGTTTGATGACTTCTTTCTTCACCACCTCTTACCTTCTCGGATTTAAACGTCTTTGAGGTTGAATGACGGATTTGAAGTTTTCCTCCATCAGTATTTTTGTTGGATCTTGTATGCCCAAGACATGCAAGATTGATGTGGTTAATACGTTATGATCCAAGTCGGGTCATACCCAATAACAAGCTAAACAAACACCAATAAATATTCATTTGTTGATGAGATCAAACAAATAAATATTGACACCAATTTAGAAAATGGGTTTTC
>BJCN01335384.1:0-19183 GCA_018326445.1 Flaveria brownii
GTTTGCACCCATAAATTTGGCAAACTCTTTATTTTCCTACAACACATACATATTAATTAACAAAATTGCACACATACATAAGCACCCATAAGTAAAAATAAAACTTACTTTTATCTTCTCCCCCCACCATTCCGGCGATGCATCGATTAAGCTTCTTGTTCCACCGATTCCACTTTCAAGCCTCACTAACCGATCATAAAGCTTCCATTCTTTTTTCATGCTGTCCCATTTGTTTTTAATTTGTTTTTTATCAAGAGCTTTTCCGGTTTTTTCATACATGGTTTTTTCTATATTTTCCCAACCAAGTTTATTAAAGTGAGTACCAGGTCTATTCCCTCTTTTAAGTTCAAGCAAGCATGCATCAATAAACTCCTTGAAAGTAATATCATCCCACAAAAATTTTGATTTACTCCTTCTAATTGATATTTCAGTAGCCATTGAGCTAACTGTTAAAAATCAAATAGCAACAAGTAGCAAATAAAATCAAAAAACTTAAACCATATATAGAAGACAACAACAAGTAGCAAATAAAACCAAGGCATTTCAACAAATATACCACTAAACACCTTTGTGAGATCTGGTAAACCACCAAATAAATATACCACTAAACAAATATACCACTAAACAGCTTTGTCTTAGATTGCCTATTAAATTCTGAAGTACCACTAAACAAATATACCACTAAACTGAAGTACCATAAACCAATGAATGATACATAATCTTGTTTTCAGCAACAAATATAATGAATGATACCAATCAAATTAGAACATTAGCAGCTGTGAGATGAAACCAAAACCAATCCAAGAAATGAATTACTATCCATAGATTTCAACGTGTTTCCCTTTGGAATCAAACCCGAAAGATCATTATATGACAAATTATGCTATTTCACCAAACAAATTTATTTTCACCAAACAAACTAATTTCACTACTATTTCACTGCTATCAGTAAGGGTCCCTCCAAGATTAGGATTGACACACTAAAATGCTCAAGTTCACGAACCCTAATTTTAGCACAATCAAACGCAGATTCATCTCTATCAGTAAAACAGAAACAATTGTTCTGTGAGAACTTCATACGGATGAGAAACTTACGTGAAATCGGTGAAGAAAACGGAGAAGAAGGATCCGGTGAAGAACAAGTGCTTCTTTTGGGGATAGCGATGCAGGAGATTATTGATGTTGTTGATCGATATATAACACGAAGAGGGTGAAGATAGTTATGGCGAAGTTGGTGGAAGGGATTAATAACGATGGGAAAGGTTGGCGTCGGGGAGCACGATGGGAAAGCCGGCGATGGGATCGGAGGGGATGGGACGGATGCGATCGAAGGAGCATCGATGGTGAGGGCATTAATGGCATTGGGGGCTGGTGACCGAGAGCAGGGAGCGAGAGCGGCGCATCTATGGAGCATCATCGGAGGTTGGTGAGGAGCATTTATGTAAACTGGAAGCAGGGATCGATAGGGGGGATCGATGGGGCTGGAGGGGGATCGATGGGGCTGGAGGGTATTTATGTAAACTGGAAGAATAACTGAGAAGGAGGTGAAAATAAGTTAGTACCCACTAACTTATCAATTTCTCCTTTTTTACCCCATTTTAGAAGTTGTTTTAAAACTCCATTTAACCCATCCAAACACTATTTTTAACTTATTAACTTTACAAAAGATAATAAGTTAAAAGGAGGTTGAAAATAAGCAATGCCAAACACCACCTAATAAGCGAAATCAGATTTTGACTATCTATAACTATCATTAATAACCATTAACGATAGCATATCCCAATAGTTATTACTGTCTTTCCACAACAGACAACAAACTTCTACTTTTTTTACTTTACAACTATCCTATTCATCTATCATATAAACACAGATTCTCAAACACAGAAATTTACAAGAAAACTAAAACAAAAAAAGCTGCTTTGCTTTCCTTAATAGAAAGGTGAAACCCATCTTTGTATCATTAAGGAACTACATAAAAATTATAACACAAAATCAACGTGTCAATATATGATAATAAAAGAATTTGTTCGACCGTGAAATTAAAACAACTAATTATTTGTACATGCCGCTTGTCAGCTGCATTGACACCCTTTTTCATATTATTTGTAAAATAACTAGTGGTGAAATCAAGACCCTCACTGGACATATCTGTATAATCACAACAAATTCAAGACTTTTGTTTCTCGATAAGGACATGGAGACGAGTAGGTGCTAAGTTATCTACAAACACAAGAGACGTGCAAGAGTCTAGTGACATGGGTTGGCATAGAATCACCTTTTGTGTAACAAATATGTCTATGAATGCACTTAACTACTAATAATCGTCCGTTTTTAATTTCAGATAACAAAATTACCAAACTTGTTATAAAATTACTAATTAACAATCACCTGATATGAAAAATCATTATTTCAAGAGATAATTCAGATGGTCCACGAGACGATGATCAAGGATCCAAACCAATGTCCGAACATAATACAATGTTTAGACAGAGATAGTAAATTAAACCTTACTCTCTGACTCTCGATGACCCCGTAAGGGCATTCACAGTGGAGTCCTTAAAAATATGTGTGTGTTTGGTATATTATATGGAATGATTTTGAGTGATTATGAGTGAAGGAGAGAAAAAATGTTATTGTGGATTGATATATTTGAAAAATCATTGTACAATCCTTATAAATTTTTTAACATTTTTTACAGTGGTTGTGAGTGAATGAGAGAGAAAAAAGTAATGATAAGGGTATAAAAAGTATTATTTAGTGAAAATGTAGTGATTTTTAATGTAATTATATGGATAAATATAAGCTGAATGCTTTAAGCAACATTAACTTTTTTAAATTTCTAGAGCGAAAGTGTTACGGCCTAGTTAATGAATCAAGAGATAATTGGGTGACTACAATCATGGTTAGAGTATAAATACACCAGCCCAAACTGTTATAAAACGTGCGACAACAAATTATCAAAAGGATAATCTTACGAAACATCTAGGGTTTGGAAGAGTTATTTGGGGATTATCGATTTCGAAGGAGAAATGAGTCAACAGAAGAAGAGAAATTTTCAGATTGAAGCGTTTAAACATCGGGTGGTGGTGGATCCAAAGTACGCCGAGAAGACATGGAAGATCTTGGAGCATGCGATTCATGAGATTTATAATCATAACGCAAGTGGCCTTAGTTTTGAGGAGCTTTACAGGTTTCGATCCTTCTTCTATTTCTTAATTTGTGATTTAGGTTAATATAATCCATTTCAGTTCGACGGATTGAAGGATGAAATCACCGATTTAGGGTTTCTGTGTTTGTATTATTTATTTATTTATGTGAGTTGGAGATTGTCAAACTGTTCTATGCCTTTAGCGTAGTAATTGTGCGATTTAGATATAGAGGAGATAATCTGTTATGAAGAGTCTAAAATTCTTAGGGTGGATTAAGGGTTTCATTTGCTTTAGTAGAATCTTAGTAGGGACTTGTCGAAGATGTTTTGTTGATTACACCTTGGTGGACATTTGACTTGTTCATGTTACAGTGGTGTTGAGCTATGGCATCATGCAATTTTTCATTTTACTTTTAGGCATCATCTTATCTGGTTTGGAGAAGATCTTATATGTTTTCTTATAAAATGATTTATGTATGTACTCATGCATCACTCTCTGTTGTCCTCATTTATGAGTATTCAGTTTGTTGTGAACTTGTGATTAATTAGTTAAAGGGTTTGAATATAGTAATTGAAACAAGATTTTAGGTCATGGTTTCTCTGGCATAGCTCAGTTTGCGTGATAAAAGGGTTGCACCAAGGCAGACATCTAGACGTGATCTTTTAGTTCTGAATTTCTGATGAATTTTCTTTATCATAGTGTCTTTAAGCAGTACTACTATTGTAGACGCACTATTTAAATTGGATGGAGGTAATTTTATATAATGCTATATTGCTATTATCTTTCATGTTAGGTTTTTACCATCTACTTCGATGTTGAAAGGGCTTTTTCTTTCAATGTTAGAATTTGTGTAGTTTTCATACTTTAATGGTCCTTCAGTCCTATATATGAACATAGCTTTTACATTCACGTCGTTAGAAGTTGAAAGAATCAATATATTTTTATGATTAGCGTTACTTATTTACTTTAAAATAATACACCCTTTTAATGAGCATGTGATCCTTATCCATAAGGCCACCAAGTTATGTACAGCCATTGATGAGATTAGATGTGTGATTCAAACCATAACTTGGTATACTTGATTTTGCTTATGTGTGCAGTGTGCATGTGTCGATGTAAAGACACTATGTTGTCTATTCCTTTTTTATTACTGTGACCTCATCTTTGTTTCCCAAATGGAGTGAAAGAGATTTAGAGTTGATTAAACTATAAATTCAATGATACTTCAGCTTATCTGAATAGCTTATTATCATCTCAATCTCCAGTTAATATAAAACTGAAGTTCACTTGTAACCTCTTTTCAAAAATACTGGGTCAATTTTTTATATTTTCATCTTGGTTTTAAAAATAGCGCCTGAGGCGCGCTTAAGGCGTGAGGCTCTAGAGGCAATTAGAAAAACGTCTCAGGGCTTTGAGGCGATTCCTCATGCACATCTAGGTCAAATTTGGTCAACATTGGTTAAAAGTGGGGTCTATAAAAGAATGATACGTAGATATAACCAAAGGGATGATGAGATTATGGATGATTTACATGGTAAAAAAAGCCAATATGTGAAAAAGTTTAAGCAAATGCAACTTTTGGTTGTACATATGGCTTATTTTATTGTACATAGAACAACACCTCGCATACGTGAGGCTCTCGTCTCATTCCTCACACATAGCGCCTCAGCTTTTAAGACTTAAACGCCTCGGAGTGCCCGCTTTTTAAAACCAAGATTTTCATTTCATTGAATGAAATCTATTATATGGAGTATGGACCATTACATTACACCTTTCTATTTCTTCTCACTCTTCTAACTCTCATATCCGAATGCAAGTTTTAAGGGAAGGATATAAATATCAAAATTTAAAAATTGAGTATATCTAATAATATCTCTTTTGTTGGGTAAATTAGATGTTATACCTAGTCCTGAGGGAACTCACATAATATCGTATATGCAACCAAAAAAAGTTAACATCAACTATACCCACTCAAAATACTTGTTTTCATATATACTTAACTCAATTCATTCAATGTTATTTATAATAGGACTATTATACCCATCTCTTTCTCCTTTCACTCTGAACTCTCAATCCTGATGTAAGTGTAAAGGGGAGCGTATAAATGTCAAAAAACTGAAAATGAGTATATTTGGTGTTATGATTCTTGTTGGGTGAATATGATATCATACCAAGTTTTGAGGGAACTTGCGTAATATCATTATTACCCAATCCAAAAGTTAACATCAAATATACCCATAAATACCTGTGTGTCAAGTGGTGCTTTTATTCTCATGTGGCTGATTTTACTGATCCCTCTTTTAAAGCTAGACAAGTATGTATTAATGATGCATTCTAGTGGTACCATATCAATAAATACAACACTATTATCATTGTTCTGATAGAAAGATTCACATTAGAAATTTAGAATTAGATATAGTGATATATATGTCTAAAAACTAAGTTAAAGTTGATGATGTTTAAGTGTGTGTGTGTTTTATTTTTTATAATTACAGGAATGCCTACAATATGGTTCTGCATAAGTTTGGAGAAAAACTCTATTCTGGGCTCGTGACAACCATGACTTCTCATTTAAAAGAAATAGCAGTTTCAATAGAGGCTTCTCAGGGGGCTCTGTTTCTAGAAGAACTAGACAGGAAATGGACAGAACACAACAAAGCATTACAGATGATACGAGACATACTAATGTACATGGACAGAACTTTTATACCTAGTACACACAAAACTCCAGTTCATGAGCTTGGGCTTAACTTATGGCGGGATAATATTGTGCACGCAGTCAAGATTCAAACGAGACTTAGAGACAGACTTCTGGAACTCGTACAGAAAGAAAGAGGCGGTGAAGTAATTAACCGGGGTTTAATGAGAAACGTGGTCAAAATGCTAATGGATTTAGGCTCTTCAGTTTACCAGGAAGACTTTGAAAAACCGTTTCTCCTTGTTTCAGCTGATTTTTACCGTGGTGAATCTCAACTGTTTATTGAAAGTTGCGATTGTGGGGATTACTTAAAGAAAGCTGAGAAACGGTTAAATGAGGAGATAGAACGAGTGTCACATTATTTGGATGCAAAAAGTGAAGTGAAGATAACAAATGTGGTGGAAAAAGAGATGATAGAAAGCCAGATGACTAGATTAGTACACATGGAGAATTCAGGGTTAGTTAATATGCTTGTGGATGATAAATATGATGATTTGGGTAGAATGTATAATTTGTTCCGTAGAGTGCCAAATGGGCTGTCTTTAATAAGGGATGTGATGACATCACACATTCGAGAAACAGGCAAGCAGTTAGTGACTGATCCTGAAAGGCTAAAAGATCCGGTGGACTTTGTACAACATCTTTTGGATGAAAAAGATAAACATGATAAGATTATTCATCTTGCATTCAACAATGATAAGATGTTCCAAAACGCCTTGAATTCGTCTTTTGAGCATTTCATCAATTTGAATACTCGCTCACCGGAATTTATATCGTTGTTCGTGGATGATAAGCTAAGAAAAGGTTTGAAGGGGGTTGGCGAAGAGGATGTTGAAACGGTACTAGACAAAGTGATGACGCTTTTCCGCTATCTTCAAGAGAAAGACGTTTTTGAAAAGTATTATAAACAGCACTTGGCAAAAAGGCTTCTTTCTAATAAGAGTGTGTCGGAAGATGCAGAGAGAAGTTTGATCTTGAAACTGAAAACTGAATGCGGGTATCAATTTACATCAAAATTGGAAGGTATGTTTACTGATATGAAAACCTCTGATGACACAATGCAAGGGTTTTATGCAGCAGTGGGGCACGAGTTAGGTGACGGCCCCACACTAGGTGTCCATGTTCTCACAACTGGGTCATGGCCGACTCAGTTGACCACCACCTGCAATCTACCACCTGAAATCCTCACCGTGTGTGACAAGTTCAAGACGTATTACCTTGGAACCCACAATGGGCGCAGACTGACATGGCAAACAAACATGGGATCTGCTGACATAAAAGCAACATTTAGTAAAGGCCAAAAACACGAGCTTAATGTTTCTACTTACCAAATGTGTGTTCTTATGCTGTTCAACAATGGAGACGGGTTTAGTTACACAGAAATTGAACAAGCTACAGAGATACCAACATTAGATCTGAAACGATGTTTGCAGTCTTTAGCCTGTGCCAAAGGAAAAAATGTGCTTAGGAAAGAACCGATGAGCAAAGACATCAGGGAAGACGACACGTTCTTTTTCAATGATAAGTTTGCCAGCAAGTTTTACAAGGTGAAGATTGGGACTGTGGTGGCACAGAAGGAATCTGAACCTGAAAAACAGGAGACAAGACAACGAGTCGAGGAGGACCGAAAACCTCAGATCGAGGCGGCGATTGTTAGGATCATGAAAGCAAGACGGGTATTAGATCACAACAACATCGTGGCCGAGGTTACAAAGCAACTACAGTTGAGGTTTCTACCGAATCCTGTTGTGATAAAGAAAAGGATCGAGTCACTTATTGAAAGGGAGTTTTTAGAAAGGGACAAAGATGATAGGAAGTTGTATCGGTATTTGGCTTGATGTTCTGGGTACTCGATAACTGATTCTGGTCAATTTGCTTTGTGTGCCTTTACCGTCTTTGTTTTCTAGGTATTTTTAGATACGGGTTTAAACCTTCACGCATGTGCACACACACACACCAACACCGATACTCAAAATACTATGGACTGAATACAAACACACACCCTAAACACATTATTGTTGTGATCAAACACCCGTCATGCTTTATATGTCTTGGCTATATGAGCTAAGGATGAGGTTTTCTTGGGGTTTTGTGATGGGTTTCATAGACCTAATATAAGGTTTATGCCTGAAACAAAAGCTTACACTTTCCTTTTTATATTTACTGCTTGAAACAAAAGCTCATACTTTCTTTTATCTTTGTTTGTATGTAGTGGGTGTTTTGATGTGCTTTTCAAAAGCATTTATTGGCTTTGGGAGATGTGAAAAGACAAAATACCTCTCTAAAAGTCTTAATAAGTGACTTATTAAAACTTTTGGAGGGTATTATTGTCTTTTCACCCCTCCAAAAAGCCAATAAGTGCTTTTAAAAAGCACATCCAAACACCCCTGTAGTAGAAATGTCTTTTATCAAGTATGCATTATAAAATCATAAACTTTTATTATACACCACCGTACAAAACCTGAAATTACAACGTAGGGCCGTTCAAAGTCGGATATTTGAAATTTCGAATATTTGAATTTCGGATATCCGAATATTACGGATAGTAGAAATTCGGATATCGGAAATTTCTCGGATACCGGAAATTTCTCGGATATCGGAAATTTCGGATACGAATAGTGATAGTAATTCGGATATCCGAAATTTATTTTTTATTCTTTTATTTTTTAGTTTTTTTACAATAAATAGACATATGCTATTATAAAAATAAAATAAAAAACCAACTTATATCATAAAAGTCCCAATATACACTAAAAAGAATCTCAATCTAAAGAAAAATATGTCTAAATTTAAAAAAATAAATTTTTTTCGGATAATCGGATATCTGAATATCCGACACTTTTGAAAATCACTATCCGAATCCGAGTTTTCAGATATCCAAAAATTTAGATATTTCGAATTTGGATTTTCGGATCGAATTCTCGGATTGAAATATTTTTAAACACCCTGTTACAACCTCCTAGTGCAATAATAGAATAAAACCACTTGGTTAATGGTCCACTGACAAAGACAAAGTTTTTTTTTTTTAATAAAAAAACTAAGTTTGAGTAAATAATTTTTTTGCTTGAAAAAAAAAGAATAATATAAATAATGAGAAAAAAAATACCACCTCATGACTGTCATTGCTCATTTAGTCATTAGTCATGACCTCAAGAGTTTTACTTGTAAAAAGTAAAAACAAAAATAAAACCCCTATTTGGCAAAAACCACACTAAAATCCCGAAAACCCCCGTCGTCTCCTTCTTCGCAAAAACATCGCCGCGTCACCGCCGCCGCCGCCGCCGCCGTGAGATAAACAGTCGACGACCGATCAGCCTCTTACAACCTGAACTTCCACACTCCCAATCCGCCATTGTCAACGCTCCTTTCATCTCAACACTTGAACCTCAACCGATCCAATCATGTCCGCAAAATGGCGAGCTCTACAGCATCGCCACCGGTACACTTACAGCGCAATTGTCTTCCCTCACTACTACAAACAAGCTCTACAACACTTCATCAATCTCTCTTCATCTCAACTTTCATCCGCTGGTGAGTTCTACTCGCTACTCAACGAACTCGTGTCTCTCACTTCAACTTACACACAACTGAATCATGCTAAAAAGCTTGCTGCTGCTTTCACCGAGCTGATTAAAAGCGGTGACGAAAGCGTCGTTGCTCAAGCGTCGAGATTCTATTTGGAGATTCTGTTTTTTGAGAATTCAGTTCCGTTGCATCGGACTCTGGTTTCGGTGTTAGCGAAAACTAGGGATTATCAGTCGGTTATTGGTGGTTGTTTTAGATCGATATGTGAAGAGTATGCGGATGTGAGTGCGAGTGATAACTGGAATGGGAAGAGGAAGAGGTTTTGTGTGTCGCGTGTTGGTTTGTCCATGATGAGTTCTCCGAAACTAGGGTATTTGGTGGAAGTGGTGGAGGATTGTGCTGTTTTGATGGGGTTAGATGTGGTTTCTGGTTTGAATAGTGTGGTTTTGGAGACTAATGACTGGTGTAGACCCTCGCCCGTGGTGATGGAGCAATGCCAGGAGGCTTTGTCTTGCATCTATTACTTGCTGCAGCGTTGTCCTTCGAAGTTCTGCGGTTTGGAGGGATCGTGTGAGTTGAACATTATGGAGATGATTCTGAACACCGTTATGAGCATTTTGAAGTCTGACGCGTTTTCTAGAGATTGTTTTGTGGCTGCAGGTGTTAGCTTCTGTGCAGCCCTGCAAGTATGCCTCTGTCCTGAGGAGCTTGGGTTGGCGTTAATGGAAGGTATATTTCGTCGTAGTTTGAGTTCTTGTAACGGATTTCAAGATGTGATTATGAAGATTCCATATAAAGGGGATCTGTTTTCTGAAATTCGGGAGTTTTCTGTGCTCGCTAGGCTGTGTTTGATTAGAGGAATTCTTACTTCGGTTCCTAGAACATTACTTAATACTCCTTTTGTATGTGGTTGTGAGGAGAGTGAAGTATCTGCTCAAACAATACTGTATGATGGAATTTTGCCCGAGTTATGTAGATATTGTGAGAATCCCACAGATAGTCACTTCAATTTTCATTCGTTGACTGTGATGCAGATTTGTCTGCAACAGATCAAAACATTGATACAAACTGGTTGCAACAATGATTGTGATCTCATTTCAGAGGATATAGGTGGGCGGATTTTGAGGATTATATGGAGTAACCTGGAGGACCCGTTAAGTCAAACTGTGAAACAAGTACATTTGATTTTTGATATCTTTTTAGACATACAATCTAGTCTTCCTTCTACAGATGGTAAAGAAAGAATTCAGTTGTTCTTAAGGAAGATTGCATGTTCTCTTCTTCGTATGGGTGCACGTTGCAAGGGTAGATACGTACCATTAGCTTCACTTACAAAAAGATTTGGAGCAAAAACGATTTTAGATATGAGCCCTGATTTGATGTTTCAGACAGCAGGGGCATACATCGATGATGATGTATGCTGTGCTGCCACAACTTTCTTGAAATGTTTTCTTGAATGTTTGCGTGATGAGTTTTGGAGTAGTGATGGTGTGGAAATTGGGTATATTAATTATAGAAATGTTTGCTTGCCTCCATTTATGTATGGACTTGCTTCAGGAAATTCAAAATTAAGGTCGAATTTGAACACATATGCATTTCCAGTGATTCTTGAGGTTGATGTTGACAGTATATTTCCAATGCTTGCTTTTATCTCCATTGGTCCTGTTGAAGAAAATACTTTAATTTCTTCTATAGATGTTTATGGTACAAATATGAATCTCAAAGTTGAACAGAAGGTGGCAGTTTTAGTTTCACTGCTTAAAGTTTCTCGTTCTCTTGCTTTAATTGAAGGTGATGTTGATAGGTTTGAGAATGGAGATTATGCTCTTCTCTGTGTAAAGGGTATAAAAGTAAAAGTTCTTGTTAAGTGGCTCATGTTAGCGTTGACTCATGTGGATGAGTCACTTCGCACAGATGCAATAGAGTCATTATTTCTAAATCCTAAAACAGCCAGTTTACCATCTTCTCTAGAGCTAAGTATGATGAAAGAAGCTATGCCGTTAAACATGAGGTGCTCTTCAACTTCTTTCCAAATGAAGTTGACCAGTTTGTTTAGAAAATTCTTTTCTCGAGTTCGGACTGCTTTAGAGAGACAAATAAAGCAAAAAAGCTGGCATCCTCCTGTGGTTAATAATGGTGGAATACTTTTTAAAGAAACAGAAGATGTTAGTTTTAAACGAGCAGATGATCTTTTTTGTTTTATGAAGTGGTTGAGTAGCTTTTTGTTTTTCTCATGCTACCCTTCAGCTCCATATGAAAGGAAAATAATGGCTATGGATCTTATATTAGTAATGAACAATACCTGGTCGATTGTTCAAGATTCTACTTCTGAACTTATGTTAATCACTCCATATGATTCAGGGCTGATATCACCTGAAGCAACTTTATTGCTTGTAAGTTCGATTGTTGACAGCTGGGATCGGCTTAGAGAGAATTCTTTTCACATACTGCTTCATTTCCCTACCCCACTTCCTGGAATTTTGACCACGGAGATGGTCAAAGAAGTAATCATTTGGGCTAAGCAATTAGTTTGTAGTCCTCGTGTTAGAGAAAGTGATGCTGGGGCGTTAACAATGCGGCTCATTTTTAGGAAATATGTTTTGGACCTCGGCTGGGTTGTCAAAACCTCAAGTAATTATGTTTCTTGTTTACATGAACCGACATTGGATTCTCCTGTTGTAGTTTATGTAGCATCACTTATTGATTGGCTGCATGCTTCTGTTGAAGTGGGAGAAAAAGATCTTTCTGATGCGTGCAGGAACAGCTTTGTTCATGGTGTGTTGCTTACCCTTCGTTATACTTTTGAAGAACTGGATTGGAATTCTAGTATAGTGTTGAATAATATATATGGTCTGAAGCATGCACTTGAGAAACTACTTGAATTAGTTATGAGAATAACTGTAATGGCACTTTCTGTGGTTGCGGCTGATGCTTGGCATTTACCTGAGGATGTGGAGGATCTTATGAATGATTCTTCCTACATATGGGAAGCTAGTGCTGATGAGGATATCCCTGTACCTGCATCAGAAATAGAAACATGTTCAAAGTTAGTGCAGGATGTTGGCCCGTCTGATCAGGTTATTATGGTTGGTTGCTGGCTTGCAATGAAAGAGGTACTTGCTGTTTTCTTTTGAATATGTATTTGACTTCCATCATATATTCTTAACACGTGATTATTGAGTGTTTGAGACGTGTTGTTCATTAGTGGTCATCTGAGGTTGCTATAATTACTTAATTAGTAAAAATTGTTTGTGTAACACCCACATTTCATATAATCCCTCCGTCCCAAAATAACAATCCATTAACAAAACAAAAAAAAAACAGTTTAAAAACGTACAATACTAGTATACTACAGTTAATGGAGGGCTTAACTCTTAACTAGCAAGATGCCAATTTAACAGTATTTTATCTATAATGTAAATTAAGATGTCAATTGACTTGGAAAACTTACTAGATTTAATGATAAGGATAAAATGGGAAAACTACTAAATTAAATTTGTTCAATTTTGAAAGTGGACAGTTATTTTGAGACAGATCAAAGTAGATTTGTGGACGGTATTTTTGGATGGGACCATTGGGGGGGGGGTAGCTATTTGATTATTTAGAATTAAGTAATCATTTTTGAATAGTTAGTTTGATACTAACTAAAATTGACTGGAATTATTTATAAACTCTTAACATACCCTTAATTATCTGTCATTCCATAAATTATCATAATTTTTGCTAACCATGAGAAAATCAAACAGCAGAAGCATGTCTAAACAATAAGATCAATTATCTGATTTTAATTATAAAATCTCACATAACCAACTTTCAAAACAAAAATCCAAACCCTTCTTTCAATTTTAAAGCTCTTTGTTCTGTCATCTTAGGTAAGTCTTCTTCTAGGAACTATTATAAGGAAAGTTCCATTGCCCACGTCAGACATCTCAAGGGAATGTGGTCCGTTACCTGACCCACATGGTGATCCAAACATGAACGATAATGTTGTTCTCGACTTCAAACAACTAGAGACTATTGGGACCCACTTCCTTGAAGTCCTCATGAAAATGAAACATAATGGTGCAATTGATAAGACTAGGGCAGGGTTTACTGCTCTATGCAATCGGTTACTTTGCTCAGACAATCCAAGGTATGCTTTACAAGCGGTTGGAAAACTATTGCCCATAATAAAAGCTATTTATAAAATTAAGTACTTACACTGCTATCTCTGTTCCTAATTAATCAGACTTAGCAAGTTACCTGAATCTTGGATGGAACAGCTTATGGAGAGAACAGTGGCTAAAGAACAAACAGTTGATGACTTGTTAAGAAGAAGTGCAGGCATTCCTGCTGCATTTATTGCCTTTTTTCTTTCAGAACCAGAAGGCACTCCTAAAAGACTTCTCCCACGGGCCCTACGGTGGCTAATAGACGTAGCCAACAAATCCATGATGTATCAAAATGAGACAAAAGCAAATCCTTCAAGAAATGGAACAGAAATGAATGGTAATGTTAAAGTGAATTCAAAGATTCGAGATGAAGGTGTTATTCCAACAGTGCATGCTTTTAATGTCCTTCGAGTAGCATTTAATGATACAAATCTTGCAACGGATACTTCTGGTTTTGCTGCTGAGACTATGATTATTGCTATACGCTCTTTTTCTTCATCATATTGGGAAGTTAGAAACAGTGCATGTCTTGCTTACACAGCATTGGTTCGTCGAATGATAGGATTCCTTAATGTACAGAAACGAGAATCTGCCAGACGTGCTTTGACTGGTCTTGAATTTTTCCATAGGTATCTTAAAGTTGCACTTCTCATTTACAATTATTAAGAACAGAGATGTAACGAAAGGGGGGCTGGACTATTGGTGTCACAGGCCACAAACGGGTTTTGATTGAATTATGTCATTTTTTATTGTGGGTCAAGCTGGGCCGGGTTGGGTTGGCTCGCACATACTTTTTTCTCCGTGAGTGTGTTGTGCAGTGGGAATGTGGGATAATAGGTCAGTTAAACCACGTTTTCTAGAGTGGGTCAAAACATGCCGGTATGAATTAGATCTACCCATGAAGGCAACCATTTTTTTTCTTTCATTTTTTAAATTATTGATGGGTTGATATGATGAAACAACATTATTACAATCAAGATCTAAATCTTTAATGATTGTTCTTTTGAGTTGGGCGTCTTTCATCCTTTTGACCAATTCCCTTTCTAGCTGTCTTTTTGTTGACCCGTTTAGGATTAAATACAACTCATATTGTAGGAAAAATTTAACTGTTTTCTTTTGAAGGTACCCATCATTGCATCCGTTCTTGTATAGTGAACTGAAAATCGCGACAGAGTTGCTTACAAATGGACCGACAAAACATGCGGGGTCAAACCTAGCCAAGGCGGTGCACCCAAGCTTGTGTCCCATGTTAATGCTCTTGTCAAGGCTCAAGCCTTCAACAATCGCAAGTGAAACTGGAGACTTATTGGATCCATTTATATTCATGCCATTCGTCAGAAAGTGTTCAACACAAAGTAACCTTCGGGTTCGTGTTCTTGCTTCACGAGCTTTAATGGGCCTAATTTCCAATGAAAAACTTCAAGTCATACTTATAAACATTGCCACCGAATTACCTTCTGGAACGAACTTAACTTCTTCAAATATGATTCATGGTTTACTATTACAGTTAATCTCTCTTCTAGATACCAATTGTAGAAACTTAACAGATTTTTCAAAGAAAGACCAGATTCTAGATGATTTGATCCAAATTCTTGTTACACGGTCTTGGATAGGACATCCAAATTTGTGCCCGTGTCCCACACTCAACACCAGTTTCTTGAGGGTGCTTGATATTATGCTCAATATTGCAAGAACATGCCACACAAGCAAGAGTTTTGATGCAATTTATAACCTCCTTTGGGAGTTATCTTCAGAATGCTTAGGTTCAGAAGCTTTTAGTGGGTTACCTTATTATGATCCAACAATAGCAGAATGTCGAAAACAGGCGGCAACTTCATATTTTAATTGTGTTTTCCAAACATCAAAAAATATCGACAAAGATGGCACCTTTACCTCTATGTCAGGGAAACACAATCCCTCATTAAGTTTATTCCATGTACCTGAAACAAGTAACCGTTTTACCGGTTTCCAGGAAATGCTGATGCGATGCATGTCAGATGCATCATATGAGGTTCGTATCGCAACATTTAAATGGCTTCTTTTGTTTCTTAAATCTGCAGAATTGAATGATCATATACAAGATCAAGGGACTAAGAGCTGTTTGATAAAGTGGATCAATATCCGTCTTCATACCAAGATGCAGGATCTTTTATCTCAGGAAAAGAATCACAGATGCATTTGCTTAATCTTAAAAATTCTTTTCACTTGGAATCTGCTTAATTTTCAGAAATTAAGCAGCAAAGAAAGCCACATGGAAACTAGCTTCGTTGGTAGCATAGATTCTGATTCTCTATTTCTTTTCTGGGATAAATTGGTCTCCTTATATAAACTCACACGACATGTGAAAACACTGGAAGTTCTTTTATGCTGCATGGCAGTTTGTGTCAAGCAGTTTGCTATTATGTTCACCAGCCAATCCGATCAAGTAAATAGCAAAGTGTATGACTGCATCAGTTACTATGTTGACCTAGTGAAACAACATGCCAGTGCATCAGAGCCAGTTAACATGCGCAAAGCAGCTGCCGAGTCAGTAGTCGCATCTGGTTTACTTCAAACAGTTGACTTTATCGGTCAACATGTGAGCGGTAATACAATCCCATCAGCTAATTCATTAAGCAACATTGATAGGTATGCTTCTAGAACACTAGATATGTGGTCTACATGCATAAAACTTCTAGAAGATGAGGATGTTTCTCTTAGAAGCAAGCTTGCAGTTGATGTTCAAAAATGTTTTACTTCTGAAACTTATGGAGTAATTCCAAGCCAGGTGGATAAAGTGATAATATCAAGTTTCCAGCATTTATCGTCGATATTCGGTCATTGGATTAACTACTTTGATTATCTTTCTTATTGGATATTAAGTGCATCAAACAGTGTCAGGTCAAGTGGGGATCTTGTGAGACGGGTTTTTGATAAGGAGATCGATAATCATCATGAAGAAAAGTTACTTCTCTGCCAAATTTGTTGCTTCCATCTTGAAAATATTCCAATATCAGAATCTTTAGCTAAGGGTGAAAATGGCGGTTTGAATTTCCTACACGAATGGCGAAACAGATTCTTCCTGCGGTTGATGTCGTTTGCTGTTGACCATGGTAGCAATAAAAAAGTTGACTGGGTTGGTGGTTTGGGTAACCATAAAGATGCTTTTTTGCCCGTTTATTCAAATCTTCTTGGTGTTTACACCATCACTAGGTGCATTCTTAAGGGAAGATCAATAACCAGTGGTTCCTTGGTGACAGAAATATCTGATCTTGGAGATGCCATTAAACCGTTTCTTGGTAACCCGCTGATTCATAACTTGTTTTTATCAGTGGTGAGACTACATGAGGAATCAGCAGGTTTATCAGTGGTGAGACTACAATCAGCAGGTGAGCCTGCAGGCGGCAATGTGGCGGTCTGGGATGGTTTTGATCCTTATTTCCTACTCCGGTAAGCAAATTCATATTCAACTTGTTACATGTTAACAGTAATTCATGTTTCACATTTTGATCTTGAACTGCAAAGTAATACAGTAGAAAGCTATTATTTGCTTTACCAATTTACTGCCCCTTTCTAGTTCTAGTGTCGATCTAGAATTATCTTGTTACATAATCAATCAAGGGTCAATACAGACCGAACAAGGAAGCAAATTTGTTGTCTCATTGTTAAGTACTATCTAAATACGACCTAAAAGTCTAATATTTTGGGTTAAGTATGTCCGACTCTTGACGCCTATGTGACGATTGATGGGCGCAATGGTACAACGTATCACACCCAGGAAATAGCTCTAGTCTTTTTTTGGCGTGACTGAAAGAATAACTAAAATACTTAACAAATATAACTCTGATACCATGAAAGAATAACATATAATCTTGCCTCTCATTGTCATTGGTAAGACTATAATACAAAGTATACCTAACTATTTGAGGGATAAATACAACATATAACTAATAAGCTAATCTTTAATAATAAGAATATTATATAGTCTAACTGTGACCAATGATCTTTAAGTAACAAAATACCCATTGTTACTTGCGATCGGGGATGAATGAGTTATTTTTATTTTAGTGGCCCTTAAATAAACCTCTTATTAAGAAAAGTATTTAGACTTTTTGGTTGAAAGGCTTATAGTTTGTAAAACGAGAAGTAAAAAAGTTAATAGTGGGATCGCCCGTGAACACAAAAATGTATAGTGGCCACCTTAGGTTCACTCTTTGTTTTACTACTATATTATTCAAACCTTAATAAGAGTTTGAATAATATAGTAAATGAAACTAGCCCACATCTTTGGCTATCTTTGATCTTGAACTAATAAGATCACTCAACAATGTTTAAGAAATCTATGTCTTGGTTTTCAAGATGTTAGTTAGATTGTAGGTCAGAATGATTGATTAAATAGTAACTTTTCTTCTTTTGGATAACAAATAGCATTTGATATATATAAATAAAAAGGAGGGGTTAACAAGGAGCTAAGAACCCCATACAACAAAGAAAAACAAAAGAGCAAAGGTAACATAATACATAACAAAAAAGATCAATCAACCTATCTAGAATGGAAAAACGCACAACATTGATGACTTGGATTTATTGTCTCTTGACTTCAACCACAATGTAGTTGTTGCCTTTGTTTCACAAATACTCTATCTGCCGATGGTTCAACCTGCTCGAAGATGACTTCATTTCGATGCTTCCATAAGTTTCAAGTAGTTGCCATGAAGATTGCATGAACTGCCTTTTTAAAGTCGTCATCTCCTCTTAGGGAATAAGGGGCATCCATGAGGTCCTTGAACAAAAATGTGTACACTGGTTGTATGTTAAACCATGAGCTAATTTTCGAGAATACCAACAATAAGCCACATGCCGTGAAAAGACGTTCCACTGATTCATCTGATTGCCCACAAAACCTACATAAAGTAGATTGCAATGGTTAACCTGGGCTTACCAATTCAGGATATTTATTTTTTTTGAAAACTCACCCATTTCAAGGGAATTTATACTTATCAGCCACTATATTTTTATTTTGTAATAGGATCTTTACGTACCTTGTAGAGAAAAGTCATGCCTAACCGTATTGCCCCATCTCCAAATGTCTTTATTCTCCATTAGATTTACCGACAGTAGCCTTGCCATTAAAAGAGCCAAATCATTCTTTTCTTGCATTGTGAGTAAATCCTTTTTCCATCTCCAAATCCATACTAACTTATGATTCTCTATTTTGAATTAATCACTGATCAAAACATTTTTGCAATCTTCTAAAACAAATAAAGAGGGATACATCTTCATGAGAGGAACCTCACCCTGTCCATCCAAAACCTTATTGCATCTCCACTTCCTAAAACACAGATGAGTAAACAATTCGAGTTTACATCAACGACCTTAAAATCATCCCCAACCTTGAATATATTCTTTCAAAGTCCAGTTTGGGATAATCTAACCGGTAACGGATTGCAACTTCGTGCAGTATGATGAATGGACCATATAGCATTCCATCAAAGCGAATGATCTTCGTTCTAAACTGCCACTATCATTTTGCGAGCATTGCCATGTTTAAATGTTTTAGGTGAGTAATTGCCAAGCCACCCAAATCCTTCGGTCGGGTCACCTTAACCCATGCTACCCAATGTACTTTACTATTTTATGATTTGTTTCAAAACCACCCGATAAAAAATTATTTTTATTTT
>BJCN01335386.1:3938-14377 GCA_018326445.1 Flaveria brownii
CAACAATGTGGAACCCTTGTTCATTTAAATACTTCTGCAACCCACTATATGATTAGAAAGAGAATCGATGTTAGTTTCTTTACTTTTTATTTTAATTGGATATGAACTAATGAAGCAAGTTTATAGTAATTATGTTCTTCGACCAGCACACGCCAATACCTTTGAAGCAAATACTTTGTAACAACCCCAGAGCCTGGAGCAAGACTTGTTTTAACCCATGGTTTAACCTGGTCATTGAGCATTAGATGGAGAAATTTGATTACATGGCACAATAGATACAGGGGTTTTCACATCAATATGTAACATTTTTTTTGAAGGCCAACGAATAATTTTTAAGCCCGGTGGTAAACCCATTGGCGAAAGGCCACCCACGCCCGCGAACACAGACAGCGCTGGTGACCCGGCTCGCCCACCATTCCAAGGGAAACCCACCAACCAAAGGTCCACTGTGGTAAAACCCTTAGCCCACTTGGAGCATATTGCACCTAGTGAGACTCCAACCCATAACCTCCACTTTGGAAAGTCATAGGGTGCCTCCTCCTAAACCAGTTGATCTAGGACTCATTGGCACATCAATATGTAATATACTTTCACCTTTTTCCCATTGTATGCAACATGCTTCCAACTTTTTACCCTTGTTTGTAACTTTGTATAGCAGGCCAATATGTCATTAAACAAAATTGGTGCCACATCACCAATATACTTGCTATAGAAGATTATATCAATAAGATCTATGACTCCAAAAATACAAAATGTAACTTGCTACACCTTTTAGTAGTTGTGTGTAAGAAAAGTGGTTTTCCAACTTTTCCCATTGTATAGTTGTATGTACCAATTTTTTTTCCATCATTGCACACAAGTAAGCTTCTATAGTGTGTAAAATGGTGAAGTCACGTCATTAAAAATGGTGCAATGGCACCAGTTTACCTACTACAAAAGGTTACTAGCATACAATTGTAAGAAAAGATTGGAGGTATGTTTAAATATAACGAAAAAAACAATATTATCTTATATGATGTAACAAAAATGTGTGTGTGTTTGTGCATGTTAAAAATGCATGACTAACCTGTAGGCCCCGTTCACAGGCCTTTTTGGCAACAAGACCAGCACCAAGCATAACACTAGGGTTTGATGTATTTGTGCAGCTTGTGATAGCAGCAATCACAACACTACCATGTCTAAGTTCTGCTGGCTGTCCATGAAAATCAAATTTTGCAACTTTTTCTTGTGCCTCTTTTGGTACCGCAAATCCCTGAAATCAAAGGTTTTAATTAAAACGTAAAGTTGCAAGTTAACCAATGCTTTATCAAATTGCACATGTGATATCACATCCATCTCATATCAATAGTAATAAGAATTTTGTGCACAAAATGTTAAGATTTAGATGTTCATGAACTAAACTCACCTTGAAACCCACTTCATTATCAAGGCAAGAATGCCAATCTGCTTTCATTTCTTTCAAAGGGACTCGGTCATGAGGTCTACCAAAAGAACACAGTGAATAATATGGTAAACATGGATGAAATGCAATGTAGAGAATAATGGTGATTTGTTACACACCTCTTTGGCCCTGAAATACAGGATTCCACTTCTGAAAGGTTTAGCTCCAAATAAGATGAGTAGAATCTTTCTTGTTGTGGCTGAAATTAGAAATGGCATACTTACATATTAGAATAAAACTGACTAGCCAAGTAGCAATAAAGAAAATAATGTGATATAGTGCTTTACCTCATTATAGTCCACAAACATATTGTTTGCACGTAAATATGCTTCTATCATAGCAACCTGAATTCACAGAAAAACATGTCCATCAATGTTGAAAACAGGCGGGTTATGTACCTGCTGGTACCATTGTTGTCCTTTTCGTTAATTTTATCAATAATTAAAGTATTATGTATAAATAGACAGGTTTTAAGCATTAAAGTGCACTTTAGACAACTTTTGACCTGTCTGGCCCACTTCCTTGATAGTTATCAATTTCAGTGTTACCCGCATGACCCGTTAAGAATACAATAGAACCCAAATTAGCATGTTTTCCATGTCTACATATATGGAAATGAACATACTGTATCATCACTTCGTCCAGTTAACTTGAGATACTGGAGTGTAACATGATCCACTGGGAAGAACCCCATTGTTGCACCATACTCGGGCGACATGTTGGCAATAGTAGCCCTGTCAGCAAGTGATATTTTGCCCACACCATCACCTAACAAAACAAAATAGAGACATCAGTAAGTAAATGACATTTTTACCCTGCACCTGCAAAAACTGAGTTCACCTACCATGGAATTCAACAAATTTGCCTACAACACCATGCTTTCTTAACATTTGGGTGACAGTCAAAACCAAGTCAGTAGCTGTTACGCCATCACGCAGTTTCCCAGATAACTTGAACCCAACAACACCAGGCAAAACCATGCTCATAGGCTGTCAATGTCATAATATATTGTTATAAATTTTGAATTAAAAAATTGTGTATACCACCTTTCAAGGTATTTAGACTATTATGAATTTGCACAAAACAATGGTAAAGTATTTATGATCTTACCTGCCCAAGCATTGCAGCCTCTGCTTCAATCCCACCAACTCCCCAGCCAGCAACACCTAACCCGTCAATCATGGTAGTGTGGGAATCAGTTCCAACAACACTATCAGGGTACAGCATTCCATCAGTGTTGAATACAACACGTCCAAGATATTCGAGGTTAACCTGAAATTTAAGAATAGAAGTATAATTAGTACTACTTCCATCACCAGTTATTATCTACTAATTAAATCAGAACATGGATAAAAACGTGCACATGAAGGGACTGGAGTAGTGAAGTTAGTCAAAATTCAAGAATAACGTAAAGCAATTGCCAAAGTAGTTTTGTATCACTAGCATCAGGATAAATGTTTAGTCTTGTCCAACATGTGTACGCACCATAGTGGCAAGACAGAAAGGCCGAGCAGGTCACACGGGCTGGGTAATGCATCAATATAGGTTCAGGTAAAATGTGTCCTTTTTATAATGGGTTGAACTCCGGGTTGGGTTGGCTGCCTAACATTTTATTGTACATTTATATCGATAAGAAATGTGATAATTACGATTAGATATAAGATACTATAAAAATTTGTCTAAATGTTGAATAAAAATTACTTTAGAAGGTTTTTGTATGCATTCAAAGAAGATTTTGGGTGACTTTCAACACGTGTGACCTATTTGACATTAGCTTGATCTTTTTATTTGGCCCATATAGAAAAACACAACCCAAATTGATCCATTGATAAGTTAACGGGATAAAATTGCAACCCCTCATAAGCATCAGTATAGTTCAATGAATAGAGGGCGGGCCTTGGCGCAGCGGTAAAAGCTGTTCCTAAGGGACCGAAGGTCTCAGGTTCGATCCGTGGAAACGGCCTCCCCACAAAATGTGGGGGAAAGACCGCGTACATCTTCCCTTAAATGGGACGGACCCTCCCTGGACCCTGCGAAAACGCGGGAGCTCTTTGCAGCACCAGGTACGCCCTTTTATAGTTCAATGAATAGACCTATACCTGATGCACAATACCAGATCCTGGTGGAACCACAAGCATGTTTTGGAAAGCTTTGGAACCCCACTTTAGGAAAGCAAATCTCTCCTGGTTTCTCTGAAACTCAAGTTCCATATTTGCTTTTACTGCATTTTCAGACCTAGTAACATCAACTTGAACCGAATGATCAACCACAAGATCCACAGGAACCTGCTCCAGAATAATGTAAATGAGAAACAAATAACCCAAAGAAGGTATCAATATTTATATATGTATTTACATATGTATGTAGAGCCATGCATACCAAAGGGTTGATTTTGTCAGAGTCCCCGCCAAGGTTATTTATGGCATCACGCATGCATGCAAGATCCACTACAGCTGGCACGCCAGTAAAATCCTGAAAAATAAACAAACATTACAACACAACTTCTGAAACAGAACACATAGAATGCATATCTACCAGTTCATAGAAGATCAAGCAAGAAGATTTACTTGCAACAGAACACGGGCTGGCTTAAATGGAATCTCAACTTGCTTTGGAGCAGTCTTCTCCCAATCAATGATTTTCTCAACATCTTCCTTAGTTACTTGAAAGTTATCACAATTACGGATGGCCGATTCCAGAAGTATCCTAATTGAATACGGCAGCTTGTCTGATTTCCATATGAACAAAATGTTGAGGTCAGTTAACCAGTTTACATTATGAATTGCCACTAATTTATAGATTCTTAAAATGATAGCATTCTCTCAAATTTACCTATTCTCGGATCATTCAGAGCAGGCAAACTATAGAACTTTCCAAACTCCCCACCTCCAGGCTTAGGAAGACCAGTCAAAATCCCACTGAAAGCATTCTCTGAGGCTGTACATATTTGAATAAACTAATCAGCTCCAAAACGTCATATAAATTCAAGTATTTCACGTACAAAAAGAATAAGGAACAGTAGAATGCAAAAAGCATGACAAGAAACAACAAAAAATCTAATTCTATTTTGATATGCGCCTCTGTTCATATCTACACTTATGTAAGCTATTCAGCACAACCACAAAGATGGTATATCAATATATATTTGCGTACTCCCTCAGTTCCAGTCTATAAGTAAATTGCAATCATATTTTAGCTTACAGTAATATTTACATCTCTAAAGCACTATCAACATCGTACGCATAATCCTGCTTGACGCTTAAGCTACTATATTACGATCACAAACCTTCATTCATATAACATCATTACTCGACTCAACAGAAGCTCAAACACAACCGCACCGATTAGCATCAAACACACAAGCTATCACACTCTAGAAACCTCCACAAAACAACAACAACAACAAATCACCGAATCACAAGCAATCAAAAACGCAACGAAACGAATCAACTACCAATAGTAGCGAGAGTGCGGTGAAACCGATCAAGCACAGGAGAAGCACTAGTCCTGATCTGAGAACACAGCGACGCTGGAGACCTCCAATCAACGCCGTGGCTCCACCGCGAGCGGACCGACCGGAACGCCGCCGATGCGGCGGTGTGAGATCGGAACTGAGACGCAACCGGCGAGGGAGACGGCGACGGCGACGGAGATTTGGTGGAGAGAGATGAGTGAAGCCTGGTGGTTGTAGACCTAGAGGCTCGCCGGAGAAGAGTAGAAGAGTGAGGTCCGGTGATCGGCATGGTGGTTCCGATTGAATCAGAAGATCATACAGAGGTTGAAGATTGTTGTGTGGTGATTTTGTAATGGCGATTTGTGTATGTGGAGAATATTATTATTAATATTATGCGGAAGGGGCGTGTGGAAAGGGGAAGTTGTGAAGGTTGCAGAAGCCAAAGAGGAATTGCAGTTGTAGAGCAAAGTCAAAACATGCTTTTCAAATTAAATATCAATTTGAATAAAGCGTAGATATTTTTTTTTCATTTAATGAAAGTTTAAAGTGAGAGGTGTAAGAAATCAAATTGTACTATGAGAGCACTCATATTTTAATTCATAAAAATTTAAGAGTGAAATCCTCGTATAGATGGTTTTGATTGTTTGCAACGGAACAACAGAAAAAATGATTGTTAAATCTTTATAATTTTTTTAATATTTTTTAAAGTGTTTGTGAGTGGATGAGGAAAAAAAGTTAAAAATAAATATATAAAAAAATAATGAATTGAGAAAAAAAATAGTAATTTTTAATGTAATCATAAAGATAAAAATAAAGAATGGAATGTGAATATTCTGAGCTATTCAAAATTAGTTTGTTAAAAGTTTGAATAATGACGGGCATAAATGATATTAATCTCAAACTCAAGCTCACGAATCAGCACATTTGATAACTAAGCTTAGGTTTGAGATTCACATATAGGGCTTCACATATAGGGCCGGAGTAGGCTTGCGAGTCTATACGTTATATTTATTTTAATATAATAAACATATGCTATATGATAAAAATAATTACATATACAGTGAACTAGTATTAAGACTCAGGTATTGCGACGGAGGTGTAAAAAAACTGAAAAAAACTAAAATCGTGAATTTGTTTTTATATGATGTTTAGGGTTTAGGGTTTATATGATGTTGTCGCGAATTTGTCCGTTGAAGGGCATTGATAACGCATGTATCTGGATGTTGTTGATAAAATTCAACACTTCACGTTAAAAATGACGAAACACTGGTTTGCATCAGAGGGTGCGTAACTGTGAATAAAACAAATGTCGTAATGTTTTCCTGCGCGTTAAAGGGATTTTTATAATATACATAACTATATATAAGAAAAAAAGAACATTGACGTTGTTGATAACATTCGAAACATCATATAAAAAACAAATTGTCGCAAACTCGTGCATTGGGACGAGCCGTTGATAATATTAGAAAACTTATGTAGAAAAACAAAGTCATTAAAAAAGTTAATCTCTAACTTTGATAAAAAAAATAAACACCTCGTGACGAAGAAAATGTTAATAATAATAAACATGTACAAATTTAGATGTTATAAAATATAATATTTTAAAAGATGAAGGAAGAAAAAAGAAAATAACTACTAAAATGAAATATTGAATTAGATTTAAATTACGTTTATGTCTTGATGACTCTAATATAATGACGCACATCTTTGTTTGATTGAAATTTACGCTGAATAGTAGATAATAATAAGCAAGTCACAATTGTATTTGATCATTCAGTATTTTATTATGATTTCGTATTCCATCAAATTTTAAAAGTTATAAGTGGGAAAAACAAGTGGAGTAAAAACAAATAAATAGTTATAAAGTACAAAATGTATCTATAGTTACAAGTGGAAGGGTTAAATAGTAATAAGTGAAATTTTAGTTAACTAAGCACCCTAAAGTTTGATAAAATAACTAAAATATCATTGTATAGTAAGTTCTTGCATGTGGATATGTTTAAACTTTAATTAAAAAGCACTTAAAAGTTTAAAAAAAATGCCACAATGGCATTCCATAGTAAGTTGCACCATATGTATTAGATCTTTACGAATTACAATCTCGTAGATGTAATGCTAAAAATAGAAAATTCATTTTTCCATGATATTTTCACGCAAGTGTTAAACCATTTATTTGATAAACTTAATACACTTAATGGTAAAACTGCACAAAATATTTTAACCAATATTTGCAAATATTAAAAGAGCATTCAGGGATAATAAATATGCTTGATGATTTAAAGACTCAACGAACATACAAATTTATAAAAAGTACTCTAGAATTCATAGATGTAAAAAATACTAAGCATAATCTAAGACTATTAAACTGAACTAGTGGAGTAAAATAACCATAAGTTGGTTGACTAAAACCTATCCACATGGATTTGAACTCGAACTTTTTTATTGAAGATATATCATTTAATCATTAGAATATCCTTGTAAAAACAACTAATTGGTTTTTATTGTATTAACATTTACATTTTATAAGTGTTAACTTCTTTAAATTGAAAATGACAAGTTTCAAATGATATGGGAGCCGACCAATCCTACAACTTGATACACTATACAAATGCAATGCAAGTCAATGACTAATATTAAAGGTCAATAGTCTCTTCCCTTTGGGAAGTATCAACTTTCATTAATAGTACATAAACAACGTCAAAAGGCATCGTTCCTACACCTTTTGGTATTCTTCGCAAGCCACTTTCCATGCAAATAAGAAATAGTATAAAACAATAAACTAATGATATCCTAATAATTGTATGAATTGGAAAAAAATACTCATAACAAATAAATAAAACCAAACGAAAAGTAAACGTAAAACATTGAACCACGCAACGCGTAAAACATCTAAACCAATAAGCAAGTCAATCTAGGACCAGCGTCTTGCGACAGAGCCATTAAACGACGGAAAAATAAGCGTAAAAACGTTGAACCATATACGCACGATGTGGCATGTTAGCTTGCAAAGTTTAGACTGAAACGTAAAACTAAATTTTTTTTAAAATATGACAAGTATAGGAAACTAAAGCTAAAAAAATATCAAGGCTAAATTATAAAAGATGTAAAAGTATCGATTTAAACAAAAAAGTTAAAAATTAAAAAAAAGATAGGTATGACTCACTAAACGCATGGTACAACCCATGATGCATAACCAAATTAGTAGCTAATATATATATATATATATATATATATATATATATACATATACATATACATATATATATATATGTGTGTGTGTGTATGTATAGAGAATGATTCAAATAAGTACTCATTTTTTTTGTGAGAACTCTATGAACAAATGTGAGTCACGAGTTTTTAATACTAATATAATAAATAACAAAAACATAATAAAAAACTATAAAATAAAAAATAACATAAAAGTAAAAAAAATAAAAACATAAAAATGTTTCCCTCATTTTCCTCTTTCATAAAAAAAATTAGAAAAAAATTATAAAAAAGTGTAAAACTCTTTCATTTATATATGAACGTCATTTTACACATGTGTAATTGGACGATTTTTTTAAAAGAAAAAAGAATCTTAATATGGTACGCTTTGGAAAAATAAAAAATACTGAATTTTATTATTAAATTTTTTGAAAAAAAATAATATCGTGAAAAAAAGTTATGAACATTTAAAAAAATACGGAAATGGCATGTGATTTACATGTAATATTAAATTTATGGCTCATATTGGTTCCTAGAAAACTCTTTTACAACAAATTTTTACTAAAATTTGTAAAATTTATTATGATGATAATATGTGGACAATTCTAGGTGGAAATGATATGGATAGGCTATAAACAGTCATGTGTCTTATAGCTATTTTGTTTTATTAGATAAGATTTTGCTTTATTAGAGAAGATTTTTGTTATATTTAATATTTTATTTATTTAACTCGTGTAATACACGAGTTACTACAACTTGTTTGTATATATCATAACTAATGTCCCTAATATATATGGTACTTAAAAAGATCAAAGCCGATAGGAAATTAACATGTTTTGAAAATAAATAAAACCTGCCACGAAGCATAGGTATAAATTACTAACTTACTAATAAATCATCATAACTATACAATTAATAATTTAGTGCCCATAAAATAAAAAAATCCCACGAGTTCTAACATAGCACAAAGTCATTAAGCACAATTAAATGCATAATCTAACAACAATGATCGCAGCAAGATCTAAGACCGCCCACAGTGTAGCGTCCGTGGCCACCGCACTCCGCCACCCGTGCCACGGGCTACATTGAGGCATGCCGCTTGTCCGCCGGTAGCCTGCCCCACGGGCATTCAACGGACAATATATATGTATGTATATATATTGTTAAAAGGTTTAATCTATAGTATCTAATAAAACAAGGTTTTCTTTGCCACTTGTCCTTCTCTTATCCCATTTTTTTGCCACTTGTCATTTTTCTAGACATTCACATATCAATTTTCCCCCCAAAAGAGATATTATAGTAATTTAAATACTCAAATAAATTTCTCTCTCTTATTAAAAATGAATGTTATTAATTGATATATTTCTCTCTGTTATCTAAATTTTTTTAAAATCAAATTATTTTTTTAAAATAGATTCTATTAAGGAAATTAGAAATCAAATCTTTCAATTAAAATCTAAACAATAAAAAAACTAAAATTTTACATAATATGAAATTTTCTAAAACACTAAACATTTTCAAATAAATATTTTAAATTGTTTTGTTTTTAAAAAGTTATAAAGTGGTGAATATTCTTAAAATCTGTCTTAATAAAACAACCAGAATCATTACAAACAAGCATTTTAAAAAAAATATTTTTATAAAAAAAATCTTAAAACGAATGTTTAAAAGTAAAACTATTTAGATAAGAGAATTAAAAATAGTATAATTGTTTCATTTCTTGAACTATTACGTATATATAAATTTAATTATATTTTATATTAAAATATATATTGTAACTTTTCGTGTTTATTACTAACTATAATACGTTTAATTAATGGTTTTTAGCCTATCCATCCATCTATAAAAAAAACTAAAATAAGATCTATAAAAATTAAAATAAGCGTGAAACAATTAAGACTTAATATACTTACTTTCTTATTTCTCTATATTGTTAATAATAATATTGAATACTACTAATATTACTCGTACCATATTCAAATTAAAAATATATAATTTAATAAATTAAAAACCCATTTTTAATTAAAAACATACTTTTTAAAAACAAAAATTTTATAAAATACAGAATACGATGAACTTTTTTTATCAATTTTTCTTAAAACAAAATATTTAATAATCATAATATTTGATAAAATAAAAGTTTAAGAAAAATACATAATTTTTTATTTATTTAAAATAACTATTTATTTTATCTTCAAGCATGATTTTATAATACATAAATTTTTAGTACTAATTATTTAATATTTTATTTATGTAATCCGTGTAATACACGGGGACTAACCTAGTTTAATATAAAACAAGAATTAAGTCTCTCACCTTGCGATGAGGGCGTAAAAC
>BJCN01335389.1:0-14662 GCA_018326445.1 Flaveria brownii
ATCCTTGATTTCTTTATATCTTCTGTATGTTTGCTCTTGTTCATTTTGCATGACTTCTTAAAAGTCTTTGAGCAAGTCTTTAACCTCAGGCAGGTTAATATGAATGAATCAAAAGGAATCCCCTGGTGGTCAGCTCTATCCCCGTAAATGTTTGAGGATCATCAGTAAAGAGCTCTTGAATGTTTTGCATTATGTCATGCTCATCCTTTTCTTCTTCTTCTTCCTTATCAGAATCACTGAGGATGATAATGGGAAATTGTTGTTCATATGATTGATCTATCTCCCTTTCTTCTAGAATAGATGCTTTGGATGATGATTGAGGAACATCTAACTTAACAGGTTCAGTCTTCACTTTCAGAAGCTTTAAAGGAGGAGACTCTGCTTTTTATTGTTCACCCTCAGTTTGTTTCCCTTTAAGTAAAGAGGGTAAATAAGATCTCTTCCTTTTCCTTTCATAGGTTCTCACAGGTGTTTCAGATGATAATGATGCTTGATCTTTAGATGAATCTTTTAAAGCTTCACTAAATTGTTTGATCAACTCCTTTTGTTTGTCCGACAGGGGCTCATGAGGAATACTATCAGTTTCTTGAGAAATTGGATCAGGTGTGTGAAAGTGTTGTCTCAAGATGGGTGAGTAGTGAATATTATCATAAGGATTAGCCTCACTGAACAACTGATCCATAGTGTATGATTCTTCAGGAATGATCAGTGCTATGTTTGTTTGTTCAGTTTAAGGTTGACTTGTTTCAGCTTCACTGGCCAACCTCTCATGACCACTAAGATCTTCATCAAGATCTGCTGAATGTTCTTGCTTATTCAGTTGAGTGTCATTGTATTCAAGCTCTCTGTTTAGCCTCTGTGTTTCTTCAGCTTGAGCTTCTATAATCTTTTTCAGCTCATCAATCTCCTGTTCTTTAGCTATGGACTGATTTCCCCAGTAGTCAATCTCAGCCTTAGCAACAAGAAGTTCATTTTCTTTCTCATTTAACTTTTTCTTTGTTTGGCTCAGTTGTTGCTCCACAACCTTTACAATAAGCTTTTGTGACTTTTGATCTGAATTAAGTTTTTTGATCTCCTTGTCTTTCTCTTTGATTCTTTCTTTCAACTTCTTAGTTCTCTGATTTGATCTTTCAATGAGTTTATTGTACTCAGTGAATAGTAAGACTTTGGAGTGCTCAATGTCTTCTTCTGTGAGCATTTCACTACTTTGTTTACCAAACTCAATAGCAGTGGCAGCATGTTCAGTTTCAGGCTCATGAGTTGATGTTCCAACATCTTCATATTCATCTGATTGTTATGCAAGTGATGAATCTATATTTCTCAATACAGATGAAAGTGTTGCTGATCTGATAGGTTTGGGCTATGTGGTGGAGATGGAAAATGTGTTTGTTGAGTACTGAATGATTGAGGGGTAAATATTTATGGGCTTAGCGGTTGTTGTGGTGATATTGGTTATTGTTGAATCACTGGTTCAGGCTATATGATTGGTTCTTGTTGAATCATAGGTTCAGGTTGAATTACTGGATGTTGTTGAATGACAGGGCCAGGTTGTGTGATTGGAGCTGGTTGGATGATAGGGGCTGGTTGGTTGGCTTGTTGAAATAGCATAAATGGTTCATCTTGTCCTAGATTCTAAAATGCCTCAAGAACAGGGATACTGTGGTCAACCATATGAGGAGGCATAGGCACCTCATCCCCCTGATAGATGTTTGATCTTATCTTGTTGAACACATACTCATTGAGATGAGCAGGCTGTAAAATGGCTCCTTCTCTTATGATGTTTGGCAATAGATCATCTATAATCATTTGTAAAAATCTTGGAAACATCAGAAATCTGTTTCTCACTTCTGTGATGTTGTAAACAAGGCCATTGAGAATTGGAGCAGCAAAGTTAAATGGCCTTCTTGCAATGATACTTGCCAATGGACATGATGCCCTTAGGGATGTTGCATCCCATCCTGTCTTTCGGTTTGTCATGGATTTCTGATAGGTGTGCATCAAGAACCTGAACTGAGCACACATATTTGCCTTCTTGATTTGCTTTCTTTCTATGGTTCCAGTATATCCTATTTGCCCGAACACATGTAATACATAGTGTTCATCAAACTCTCAACTGGACCTAAAGCATCTTCTTCACCTAATTGCAACACCCTTCTGATCACTGCTTCAGAGATGATAATATCATGGTCATGCACAGTAGATATAACTACTTGCTGATCATCAATCTCTTCAAGGTGTGCATTAGTCCAAAACTGGACAATGTGATCTTCATAGGTGTTGGGTCTAAAAGTCATAGCATGTACCAGTCTTGTTTGTCTAATTTCATGAATTATATCTCTGTAGTTCACTAACCTAGGAGAGTCAGGATCAAGAAATGAAAAAATGTTATGATCTCTTACAAACACTAAATCAGCTATATCTGCATTAAAGAGATTAAGTGTTAGTATTGAGTGTACATATAAATTGTAATAATGAAATGATGATCAAGTGTATGTTGGTATATTGTGTATGTTATGAGATGATTGAATGTATGTTTAATCATTTGTGTGTATATCTTCTTTGTAGTTTGGCAATTTAGACATTTTGAATTTTAAAAAGTCAATTGTTTGTCAATTTTAATTCATCAAATTCTTAACTATTTCAACTTGATTTATCCAAAGTTTATGATAATGAGTTAGTTTATCATCAACAAGTTGATTTCGTCATCTCATACTTCAGTCTAATCTCATATCATTCAAATTGCAAATTTCAGTTTGACTGTCCAAAGTCAAACTTGACCATTTAATGCATATTCAATGCAAATGCATTTAACGTTGTATGTTTAATGCTATGCAAAATCAACTGAATTTTCATGTTAGTTGCATCTATTTGAACATGTTTACTGAGTTATAACACATTTTAAGCAACTTTCAATATTTTTAAAGATCAAAATTCAGTTTTTGTTTGATTTTAGGCATGAACATTCTGTTTGAGTATGAACCCGATGAACATTTAATCAAATTTCATCAAATAACCATTTCAAACACAGTTGACTATGGTCACTAAACACAAATTCAGTGTTTGATTTTGATTTAAAAACATCAAATGATTCATATTCTTGATTTTAGTTCAATTTTGACTTAGGTCAAACAATGTTCAAATCAGAATCACAGAACAGGATGTTTTCATGAATGTTTGATGTTATGAAACATGTTATTATACCTAATCCATGATGAATCAGTAGATTTATCGATCAGAATTTTGATTTTGAAGAACAGGGGTTCAAGGGTTTATCAAAGGTTTTTGAAATTTTATTGATTTTCTCACTTTCACTCGTGGTGATTTGAAAAGGTTACAAGTGTGAACTATATATACAACGTACAATTTGTGTGTCCGCTTTGTATACAGTACGTCTGCTGTGTAAAATTTTGAATCACAAAATTGGTCATCCGCTATGTGAACAGTGTCCGCTGTGGACACAGTGTCCGCTCTATAGTTTTAGCTGTACGCTCTGGACCCTTTTGTATGAGTACTGTTCTCATAGAGGATGAACAATTTTATTCATACGCTATGCACTATACTTGTGCACTTTTCACAAAGCGGATGAACAATTTTGTTCATACGTTGTGCACTATACTTGTGCACTGTTTATTAAGCGGATGAACAGTTTTGTTCATACGTTGTGGATTACTTTTTGAGAATGATGCTCACAGCGGATGAACAAATTTGTTCATGTGCTATCTATACTTGTATGATTTGCTTGATATGTTCACAGCGGATGAACAAATGTTCATGCGCTGTAAACACGTGTTATTTTTTAATGATGTTCACAGCGGATGAACGAAATGGTCATGCGCTGTAAACACTTGTAAAATTTTGTATGTTACTGTACCTTCAGTGGATGAATAAATTTTGGTTATCCGTTGTATGAATAGTTGTCTGTTTTAACTTATTTATAGCGGATGACATTTTACTCATCCGCTGTATGAACAGTTGTGAAAATTTTTCAAAAATTTAATACTTTTGAATCTTTTAAATCTTTTAAATGTATGTTAAAATATTGAATTTTAACACTTCAATATATGGATGATTTGATATCACTTAAGAGCAGTATTGTGTAATAAAATAAACAAGCAAATATATATATGTGTCAACCTGCTGTTTGTTAGTGTTGGCTTGACTTTGGCTATTTTTATTTTTTAGATTTGAATGTTTGCACAACTTTCCTGCCTTTGACAATTTCAATGTTCAAATTCTCCCCCTAAATTTGTGCATTTTAATAAAAATTTGTCACAAATTTATATGGTAATATTTTGAAATTATCAAAGTCCAAATGTTTGTTTTAAGAGTTATTTACTTATTATGTATCTTGAATGTGATTCTTTGTTCACTAAAAATGCATGTTTAATCATAAACCACATGAATCATGTGCACATACCATGAGATCATACTAGTCTATAGTTCTTTACTAAGTTGTTTGTTTGATGTTTGAAGAATAGACATAGACAAGTACATTGTTGATTCTAGATATATTGATCCACTTAAACTCAAGCATGGTATTAATGGTTGGTTGAAACAGTGAGTGATTATCATGTTGTGTGTTGATTGACATGAGTTGTGTGTGTACCCCATATTTGATTGTACGATATGTATAATTCTTCTCAAGATAAGCTAGAAAGTAATTTCAATACTTAAGATGTAGCTACTTAGGATGACAAATGCTCAATCATTGTCTTGTTTATTAAGTGATCCATTTTAGGATTCTTTTGCACTTCTCTTTGGAAGCTAGTCATAAAGAGTTTATTGATTGATCATCCTTATAGGATGTGTTCCTTATTGGGAATCTTTTTTTTAATCAAGATTAAGAATACTCAGGTCTGTGCTTAGCACAACAAAGAATGTATTGGTGTACTCTAGGTCTATGATTATCATAACAGAGGAGACACTTAAATTGAGCAATTTATAATCTGTTTCAATTGGTGTATTGAAGTTAGATTTCAAGCTATCTATGTTGAAGAAATCAATACTTACCATAGACCAAGCTGTGTTGTTGATCACATAATCATGAGAATTTAGTTCTTCACTGTTGTATCTGATGTTAGGTGTCTCATGCTGAGCCTATCCATATATCAAACAAAGTATCATCAGTCTTTATTAGTGGAAAAAGACTCAAGTGAAGAGCTATGCTAGTGTACTATCATTTCTCATGAAGTGTATGTGTGATTCAATGTTAGAAATGATTGGTTTGCATGTTATCTTGATTTTGAAAAAGATAGAAGTGGGACATTATTTTGGACTTTGAAAAAATCAAGACTGTTTGATTTTAATGTTTGAACACATTAATTTGTTGTTTCATAGTTGATCATACCAAGTGACTAAACTAGAAATTCAAATCTACTTGAATCAAATGATTTTGTAAAAAGATCAGCTAATTGATTGTCTGTATGAACTTTGATCAACTGGATTAGACCCTTTTCTGAGCAATCTCTTAGAAAATGATATGTGATCTCTATGTGTTTGGTTATTGAATGTTGAGCAGGGTTGTCTGTTATAAACATGGCTGCAAAATTGACAATGCGTATGGGTGTTTTAAGAAAATTAAAGCCATAGTCAAGCATTTGGTTTTGTATCCATAACACTTGAGAATAGTATGCAGAAGCAGCTATGTATTATGCTTCAGCTGTTAACACAGAGACATTTGTCTGTTTCTTACACTACCATGAGATCAATCTTGATCTAAGAAACTGACATCCTCCTGTAGTGGATTTTCTGTTGTTATTACATCCACCATAATCACTGTCTATGTATGCATATAAAGAAAAGTCTCCATCTTTAGGATACCATAAACCAAGTGATGGTTTGCCTTTCAAGTATCTAAAGATTCTCTTTACAGCATTAATGTGTGATTCTTTTGGGCCTGCTTGATATCTAGCACACATGTATACTGCATACATGATATCTGGTCTGCTTGTTGTAAGGTACATCAGAGAACCTATCATTGATCTATAGATTTTCTGATCAACTAATGTGCTTTCTGAATCTGGTCCGAACTTCAGTCAAGTTGCAAATGGTGTTTTGCTTGACGTGCAGTCTGCCATGTTAAATTTCTTGAGAATTTGATGGACATACTTGTCTTGGTTGATAAAAATTCCATCTTGTGATTGATGAACTTGTAGTCCAAGAAAGAAGGTAAGTTCTACCATTGAACTCATTTGGAATTTAGATTGCATAAGAGTTTCAAACTCTTTGGAGAGTTGTGTGTTTGTGGAGCCAAAGACGATGTCATCCACATAGACTTGAACCACTAACAAGTCTTGTCCTTTCTTCTTTAAGAACAATTCCTGATCTATTTTCCCTCGGGTATACCCATTCTGTAGTAGAAACTTTGATAAAGTCTCATACTACTTCCTAGGTGCTTGATGAAGACCATATAGAGCCTTATCAAACTTGAAGACTCTATGAGGGAATTCTAGATCTTCAAACCCTTGTGGTTGGGCAACATATACCTCTTCATCTATCTTTCCATAAAGGAATGCACATTTTACATCCATTTGAAAGACAGTGAAGTTTTTAGATAAGGCATATGCAAGGAACACTCGGATGGCTTCTAGCCTGGCTACTGGAGCAAAGAAATCATCATAGTCAATGCCTTCCTCCTAAGCATATCCTTGGGCAATAAGCCTTGCTTTGTTTCTAATAACATTCCCTCTGTCATCTACTTTGTTTCTGAAAATCCATCTGGTGCCTCTAGCATATTGACCTTCAGGTAGATTAACCAGTTTCGATACCTCTTCCTTTCTGAATTGCTGTAGTTCCTCATGAATTGCTTCTATCCAACTGTTGTCTTTTAGTGATTCAGTGATGTTTTTGGGTACAGTTAGGGATAAGAAACAGGAATACAAGCAAATGTTTGTTGTGTCTGATTGACTTCTTGTCAGTCGGGTATTAAGGTCACCTATGATGTTTTCTAAGGGGTGATCTTTGTGTTTTCTTGTTGTTTCAATCTGATCAACATGAATTATTGAATCAAGATTGTTGAATATTTGTTCTGGTGTGGTTAGTTGGGCAAGGGTATTTGTGTTTGAGGGACATTCTGGTTGTGCAGGTTCAGTGAATGTTTATCGGGAATCATGAAAGAAATCCAAGATTTCATCATCATGATGTATGTCCGGTAAAGAATGATAATCATCATCTTCTTGAACTGTGTGAGGTTGATGTGATGTTGGTTGATTGGGTGGTTTGGTTGTCACAGGTGTTGATGAAAATGGTGTAGATGTGTTTGTTTCATTGGCTGTTTTGGTTTGTTCCATTGGATGTGTAATTGTTGTGCTTGAAGGAGATGAGTTTGTTCTCCTTGAAGGATCATCAGTTAGAGGAACATCAATGGTTGGTTGAGGAGGTACCATGTGATATACAATATCTTCTTTTGTACATGAAACATCAAAATAAGATGTGTCAAATGATTTTGTTAATGAATTAATGTCAAACAACCAGTCTGATCCAATGACTTTCTTTGTGAAAGAGTGTTCATTAAAATAATGTCAGTTGTTTCTTCCATAATGTTAAGTCTTGGATTGTATGCTCTGTAAGCTTTTGAGCTTCCAGAGTATCCAACAAAGAATCTGTCATCTACTTTTGGAGCAAATTTGGATAATTGTTCTCTGGTGTTTAATATTGAAACTGAACATCCAAATGCTTTTAGAAATCCAATAAAAGGTTTTCTTTTGAACATTAATTCATATGGAGTTTTTGTATGTTCTTTGATTATTATTGTTCTGTTTTGAATGTAGCAAGATGTGTTGATTACTTCAGCCGAGAAAGATATGGGTAATAGAGAGTCAGCAAGCATCGATCTGGCTGCTTCTATTAGTGTTCTGTTCCTCATTTTAGCTACTCCATTTTGCTAAGGAGTTCTTGCCACACTGAACTGATGACTTATTCCTTTTTCTCCCCAAAAAGAAAATATACTATCATTCTTAAATTCAGTGCCATTATCACTTCTTAAAGATTTAACTTTAAGATCCAATTGATTCTCAATTTTATGTTTTGAGTATGGCTGGTGTTTCTGACTTATGTAGTAGAAAGAAAACCCAAAAAAATCTAGAGTAATCATCTACTATAACAAGACAATATTGCTTCTTTCCTATGCTTAGGATGTTTGTTGGGCCAAAAAGTTCCATGTGAAGCAATTTGAGTGGTGTGTTGTTAGAGTTTACCAATTTTGATTTGTGAGACACTCTTTGTTGTTTGCCTTTCGGACATGCGGTGCAGTGGTATGTACAGAAGAATTCTTTTTGTGGTAAACCTATTACTATGTCACCTTTTACAAGCTGATTCATTCTGTTATAAGTAGAGTGTCCTAATCGTCTGTACCATAATTGGGAAACATCTTCTGATGCTTTTGATAATAAACATGTTTCAGGAGTGGTTGTTGAAACGGTGTTCATATCAACAATGTATGTGTTGTTATGACGTGGAGTTTTCAAAAGGATACAATCTTTTGGTATTTGAAAACTTGTCTTGAGGATGTAGCAGTTGTTGGAGTCAAATAAGGTGGCGTATCCCTTATCACAGATTTGGGATACACTAAGAAGATTAAACTGAAGGTTGGAGCCGTAGTTGACATTTTCAAAGCTAATCAAACCATTTGTTACTGTTCCTTCTCTAGTTATCTTTCCACCTATCTTGTCACCTCCAAAGGCTACATTTCCTCCATGTTTTTTCTTAAAATCCCAAAGGAGGGAACAATTTCCTGTCATATGTCGGGAGCATCCACTGTCCACATACCAGATATTGTCAGGCCTTCTTTGATGTCCCTGAGAAAACACAAGAAATCAGTTAGATGGTGCAACCCAAGCCATGATGTTCTTGGGTTTTCCGTCTATTCCCATAATGCAAATTTCTTCTAAGATTGCATTTTCTAGAGGTTTAGGAATTTTAGGTACACTAGATTTCCTTTGATTGATTTTATCTCTTTCAGGAGAAGTACTTTGAGCTCTTCTCCTACTAGAGCTAATATCTGATGTTTGTCTGGTCTAAGACTTATGTCTCCTTGGTGTTTGTGTAAAGGTGTCATAAAATGATTTGTCATTGTCTAGAGCAACCTTTTGATGAGGAGTTTTTCTTGGTACTCCACTCTTGTTTCTTTTAGTACGAACTGTTTGTTTCTCATTAGTTTTTACAACTTGAGTCTGTGTGTTTTTCTTATTGAAAAGATAAGTATCAGTACTATGATTGTTCCTTTTACAGATAGAACAATAGTTGTGAAAATGACAACTTTCAGTACTATGATTGTTCATGTGACAGTATTTGCAATATTTACCATATTTGCATTTTTCAGTGCTGTGAGTGTATTGATCACACCATTCACAATATGGTAAATCAGGATTGTCTTGTTTGTTTGCAACTTTTGGTTTTAAGTTTGATTTGAGAGGCATATTAAAAATCGCAGTTGATTGTTTTTAAAGAATAGGAGATTTTCCTTTTCTTTTGTTTGTTTGTTTAACAGTAACATTGAAAGATTCAATGTTCTTTCCACGAGTGCAGATGTCAAATCCTTGAGTCTGCTTTGTTTGTTTTGTTTGACCTTCAACCACACTTGAAACTTTGGGAGTTTTAGTAATTGGTTGAATGGACTCATCATCCAATAAGTCAACATCATCTTCATCAGAAGTTTGTTCATCAAATTCATTGTTTTCTCCTTGATAAAAATCGGTTGATTTAGTTTGTGGTGAATCATGACTTTTAGCAAATTTTATCAAAGATGTTCTATCATTTAATGATGACTTTGATGATGTTGATGATGATGGCTTTGAATCATCTATTCTGTCATGTGGGTCAAGTGACTCACCCTATTTGTTTTTCATGAAATCAGTTAAAGGAATATAATTATCATTATATGGTGGATTAACTTTGTTATACCCTAAACTTGAAGGGTCTTTAAAAGCCCTTTGTTGAGCAAGAAGTTCTTCAAACTTCTTGTTGCTTACCTAAACTTCTGAATTTTCACTTCATTTTCAGCTTGAACTGTTTTAGATTCAGTCAAGGATATAGAGAGTTGCTCAACTTGAGCAGCCAGTGTTAACTTTTCAGACATCAATTTGTCCAAATCATTTTGTAATGAAAGTATTTTGATGCAATATTGTTTTGTTCTGATTTAAGCCTTTCATTTAAAATGTTTCTTTCAGTTACTTTCTTAGAAAGTTTGTCTGCATGTTCTCTGTATCTATTGATTTCATCTATGCAAGCTTGAGTGCATAGGTTCTCCTTTATCTCTTTCGGGATTTCTGAAATTTTATCTTCAATACGTGCCATGAGGGCATGATCTGGAGATTGAATTTCAGCTTCATACATGCTCCAGTCACATTCATCATCCTTTTTAATGATCATGGCTAATGATTTGGATTGTTGACTTGAAATGTATTGAGTGATTTGAGGTGGAGTTGGTGCAGCAGGGATACTGATTGGTTGAGGGTTTTGTCTTTTTGGATGGTAGCTGCTTGATGCTTGTGTTTGATTGTTGTTTCTGTCAACTCTTGGCTGTTGACATTCTCTTGAGAAATGTCCATAAAGTTGACAATTGTAGCATCTGACTTTGGTTTTGTCAAAACCAATCTTTGTTTTCTTGTCCATGCTAAGCCCTCTTTTTCTTTGCAGAAATGTTTTTGATCTATATGCAATCATTGCCATAGACCACTGAAGATCCATTTCTTCAACCAATCAGTTCATCCAAATCTTGTTGAATGATCTGAGAGTGTGTGAGATTTGCACCCAAATATGCTTTAAAACTTGTTGAAAAGGCTGCATAGGTTGCCTTCTTCTCTTCACTTTGAAGAATGATAGTGAGAGCACCAATGGGCTTATCAAACTTGTGTATGTTTTGATGCTTTGTCTGTTGTTGCTTGCTTGAGCTTGAAGCATGATGATGTTGGTTATGTTTGCATTGAGGAGTTGTTTCATGAGAAGCATGAACACCAGTCTTCTTTGACTTTTGTATGTTGTTGGATGAATCTAGGGCAGAGAAGAATGATATCTCACTAGTGTCTAGGAATTCTTCATCTTCATCTTCACTAGTGTTTGTCATAAAAGCATTGTCTGTATGTTGTACTTCCTTGAACTTGTATGCTTCTACATGTCTGATGGTGTTGTTATTTCTGGATTTTTCATCTAGTTCTAGTGCTTCCACTTTAGAAACTAGAGAATCCAGGGATAGTGCTCCCAAATATAATTTTGCTTTCATTAGAGACACTGACTCAGTCCAATTCTCAGGCATTGTATGCAACATCTTTTTGTTGAGTTCAACGGATTCGTATTTGAGACCATAAACAATCATCTCATTTACTAGTTGTACAAATCTGTGAAGTTGTTGGGGAATAGATTCACCCTGAACATGATGGAAACTTTCATATTGGGTCCTCAATTTTTCTTTCTTGATTTCCCTAATCTCATCACTTCCTTCACACATTGTGTGAAGAACTTTCCATATTTTATTGGTTGTTTTTAAATTCTCAACCCGTGTTAAGATTTCAAATGACAATGTCATTGCCAAAATATTGTATGCTTTTATGTCTGTTTTTACCTTCTTTTGTTCATCACCAGCTACATTCTTTAAACTAACTGGTTTTTGTGTGTTATAGTCTGGACCCAAGTTCACAGGGATATACGGTCCTTCTGTTATGGAGGTCTACAAGTCTGGGTCCTGAAAAATGATCCAATTTCTAAACATTATTTTCCATTGTTTGAAATCAACATTGTTTTTCAGCCTCGATGGTTTGAGACCACTGTTTGTTCAAGACAATTCATCAGACATGTTTGTTCTAATTTTACTTAACGGTTTCAGTTAGAATTAGGTAAAATATTTAGCTTGATGCTAAATTTGATTTATCGTAAAGTCGCTAGGATTGTTTGTTAATTAATTTGTTTTAATTAAGTTACCGAATAAAGATAATTAATTAATTTTAATTACTTTGATGGTACGAGAATGTTTCTCCTCAGTAACAGAAAGAATATTCTGTTAAGGTTGTCACACCGTGACAATTGGTCAAAACCCTACCAAAAAGTCAAAACCCTTAAGAAAACAAAAGATTACTCTTAGAAACTTTACTTTTTTGATCAAAAAGTAACTTTTATTAAAAAATTCAAAAGAAGAATATTGTTCTTCTTTAAATTTTCTGATGAACAACCACAGTAAACAAAAAATGTGAATATGAGTGGTTGAATAAAACTAGGGTTTTCTAGGGTTTGTTGGCGGCTAAAAATGATAGAACAATACCCGTGTATAGTTGTATCAAAAATCCTTAGAGACCGATGTGGTTTCTATGATTTTGTGATGTTTTTTCGATTCATAAAAAATGTATAAAAGATTTTGAATGATTTGTTTCATGAAAATCAATAAAACGGTAATCATTTACTGTTTTATCAAGGAAAACAGTATAAATCGATGGATTTCTATGATTTTGCCTTGTATCTGTCTCAAAAACAGTGTATGAATGATTTTAGAGGTTTTCAAATCACAAAAGCATAAAAATCCTTCTTCACAATGAACAAAAGCAGTAGATTAACTCATGTTTTGAACATTTGATGATTGTATAATGTAGAAGAATAAGATGTGATGATTTGAAGCTCAAAATGTATGTTATGAGGCTAATGAACCACTGAAATCATGTTTGTTGAATGAGAGGATCGAAACCAATGTTTGATTTAGCCAAGGCTCTGATACCACCTGATAAAAACACACTCTTGAACTTCACTCAAGCATATTGAATATAAACTTTAGAAAGAATGATATTCAATATGAACAAGTTGTGTTTCTCCAATGATCTTTTCTAATCTCTCACAAATTCAACAAACACTAAACATGGTGCGGAAACCCACGGTTAATGTGTATGATTTCAGTGTATGAGTGTGTGTTTGTGTGTATGTGTTTATATGTGTTTTAATGCACAAGAAAATTGAAAATGCTTGTTTGATTGATAATCGTTCAAAAACCTACAAAGGATTAGGGTAGAGTGCTGTATACAATTACTATTCTACCCTTATGTAAATGAATATTACATAAAAATAATCCTAAGTGACTAAGTCATCCGCTGTGGAATTCAGTCATCCGCTGTGGAGAAGTTCATCCGCTATATGAATAGTTTGTTCATCCGCTGTGATGGACTTGTTCATCCGCTGTGGTAACAGTTCATCAGTTGTGGTCATCCGCTATAAACTTGTTCATCCACTGTGGATGTTGTTCATCCACTGTAAACACTTGATTCATGCGCTGTGAAGCTTGTTCATCCACTGTAATGTTTCTTTATCCGCTGTGGGATAGATCATTCGCTGTAGAATCTTCATCCGCATTGGATTTCCTTCATCCGTATTGATTGACTTGTGCAAAAATTCTTTATCTACAAATCTAAAAAAGAAATTTACATAAATATTAATGATTGTTATGGATGTTAATGATGTTAATGTGTTTCTCATATATGAATTGTTTTAACACATTTTGATGATTGTTTTGATAATGGCAAGCATTATACTTTCTTGCATTAATTCTTAATGCACTTTGTTAAGCCCAACAAGAGAATTCAGGAGAGGATTGTTGAATACTTTAGACAAAGAAGAAGGCATAGGATAACAGGCAAAGTCATTGGTTAATTTCATTTTGAGGTGGACCCTAAGATTAGCTTCGGAGGGGAAACCATTACTAAAGGCCTAGTGATAGACCCTATGAACCTTGTCATAGGAACTACTTCAACATTCTCTACCCTCAGTAAGACACTAGCATGTAAAGTTGCTTCACAGCCTCTCTCTGCCCAGAGCTTGACTGCTAAACCAAGCAATAAAGGCCAAAGCTCTATCCACCTTGAGTCACCAAGGACAATAAGTGACAAAGGGAAAAGGAAACTAACTCCTGGGGATATTGAGAAGGAGGAGAGAGAGAGAGGAAGAGGAAGCTAAGGGGAAAGAGTTCAAGTGGTCCCCCAGGCCAAATACTCAAGATGATGAGTTGAGGGCAGCCAGATTAAACTACTTACGGACCAGGAACTACAATATAGATGAACTCATCTCTCTTCCATCAAAGGAACTCAATGAACTGGTAGAGACAGAGTTGTTAAAGGAGAGAAAGGAGGCAGATGATGTAGAATTGCTCCTCAAGATCAAAAAAGAAATGAGACAGAAGAGACTCTTCAAACATGCTCATACCCTCTCCCTAGTTCAAGAAAGCCCTGAGACAAAGGTTATGGAAACTGAACAACCTTAGGTAGATAAGGAAGTAGATAGACAAAACATGATTACCTACCGTAGTGCCACAGGCCTCTATCAGGCATCTGCACTTCTTCCCTTATCATATTAGTACATAGAATTTGAGTATCTTAAGCAGCTTGAGCAACAAGTAATAAAAGAATATAAAGTTGCTAAGAAAAAGATGAAGGAAGAAGCTGCAAAGTCATAGCCAAAACAAGTCTGCTGATAGGCAGAGGATGGTCAGCTTCTTGAAACTGTATCGGTTCTCTAGAAGGGGACTTGGTCCAATGTCTCTCTCCACTATGGATGAGCACATTAGAGTGGTTAAGTAGAAGATTAAAATGGAGAGCTTGTTGACTTGCATTCTCTACTAATTCAAGCTCCTTCTGAAATTAAGGTCAAGGTTGAACCCTAAAATACAAGACAACTGGGACCTAGTACTGGGCCATAG
>BJCN01335393.1:2948-15779 GCA_018326445.1 Flaveria brownii
TGCATGAGTAAATTTATACATAACACACATATATAGTAGCATAGATAACCATAAATCTAAATTATGTGTGTGTATATATATATATACCTACACGTAAAATATATACTTATATGTATGCACAAGTAGAATATATACATGCATGCAAAAATCTATATTTATGCACACGTAAATTCTATATATATATACATGCATGCAAACATGCATACGTAAAATATATACACATGACATACATATATATATATATGACATAATAATGTAATTTACTAAATAATATTAATAAGGTATTAGTCGAAATATAAAATTTTCCTTAGGACATTAAATCGTCTAACCTTATTTTTAGGGTTGTCACACCATGATCAATTAAGGACTGTCACAGGTAGATAAATTCAATATTTTGATGGTGGTGTCACAAGTATTACTAGTACATCTTCTATCATTGAGTTATGATTACCGGGGTGTGATTACATTAGCCATTTTCTTTGTGTCTGATAAGGCACCATTCCTTACGTCTCAATACCATAGAAATATGTTTCCCAACATATTTATGGTTTTAATCATAATACTTCTTGGAATATGGGTTCATAAAGACCTATATTTCAAGACTACTAATTAGCATGAAAGATAGCGACTTGTATGTACTTGCCCAGGTTAATATAACTACGACTCGTTCTTCAAAACACCAAGTTATGTTAACTCGCAATTATGACACACATGTACGTAACAGAAACAATAAAACGATAAAATCAAAAAAAAAACACATGAAAATATATCATGGTTCGTACCGCAACTTCGTTGTGACAGTGGCAAAATTCAGAAATATCGTTACAACAAGTAGCTTGAATCATACATCTTCAATAGTGTTTGTATCTACTACAAATCCACCAAAATCCATCGCAAATCACTGGAACATGGACGCAAACTATGAACATATTAGTAGCTGAATACTTATACGTACATGCGGCTTAATTAGGGTTCTTAAATCGATCCTGGCAACAAGATATACTTACAATCATCATGACGATGAATCGGGAGAGAGGGAGAACCTATCGCGTATGAGAAAGACCATGAATCAAAGAGCTGATGATGAGAATCATCCATCTAAGTTTGAAAAGGTGAAGTGAGCAAGAAAGCGAAACACCGAATAAGATATAAGAACTGTTCATCTAATTAACTTCGAATTTTATAGTTATATAATTGTTAAGCTGAAATAGTTTTGCTAACAATATTTAACTTTTAATTTTATTTTTACATTTTTTTTCATTTTTGCGGCCATTTTGCGACCACATTTGGGCAGTAGCAAATGTTGCGACCGTATTGCTACTAGATCTTGTCAGGTCGGTATTTGTGTGGTATTTTTGTCACTGCATCTTGAATGGTCGCTAAATTTGCTAGTGCTTTAATTTCAAGCACTAATTGTGCGACCGTTTTGATTTCGATCGCAAGAGTCGCAAATTTCGCGATCTTTGATTTCGGTTGTAATTTTTTGGTAGCAATTGCCTAGTAAGTGTCTTAAATGGAGTAAAATGATCATCTTGTGCGTATAGAATAGTTACACTTACAATATCATGTATTTTCTACGTAATTTTAAACGCCCAAAGTTAACTTACTGATTCGGGCCTAAGTGTAGAAGACCGGGCCTTACTGTTTTTGAGGCCCAAGACCGCGTTGCACCATACTATATTACTATTGTTTTACCCTTCTTTAATTAAAAGGGACTAAAAAAATGTGTCCAGTTTCTCCATCCATGCTTTAACTCTATCTTCACCTAGCTTTTGAAACTGCATGCGATAAAATACCTCTTTAGCACCGCTCTATTGATGTATCTTTGGCTTTTTATTATTAGAAAATAGGAAACACTAATATAGCTAAGCACAGAAGAAGTTTACCAATGGTATATAATAATGGGAATCGTGAAAAGCAAAGTATAGAACTTAAACTAAACTTAATGAATCCATTCTGATTTAAATGCAAACAAGTATTAATGCATTCAAAGGAACACTACATTCATGATAATTACTTGAAATTAATTCCAATGCCTTCCTAAATTCCAATTGCCAGTTTTATGTCTTCAGGTAGAATTTTGGGGTTGTCCTTGTTCTCCTGTCAACCATGAGAAGATAAAAGAAATTGTTAAAACTACATATTGATGACGTTTGAAATAGATTAATAAGAATGGGTGAATGCTTATAGAAAACAATAGCTTGTTAAAGTACATTTCAGTAATGGAAGACTACAAATTGGTCAAAGAAAGGTGGCTTGGTTGGTGTTCAAATTGTGATGGAAGTCTTTAAGAAAAAATATAATAATGATGATGTGGTATCTTACACTTCAAACAACGGACATATATAGGATATTAATATGCACAAAATGCTTTCCAAAAGTTTGAAATTCACCTTAAATATTGTTTTACTTTGATTCCGAACACTCTTCATTAACCTAAGAAAAAAGAGCAATTTATGATAAGGTATTAACCTTTCAAAAACTCTATGAATAGTTAAAAACAGTTTTAGGACTTGAACTCTCTATGTTAAAAACTGAAGACTGGTTTCTAGATATAAACTACAGCGGTTTGACTACAAACACAAACACTATGGTTCATATGGAAATCAGCTTGTGCTTTATTAATTTTGATCTTAAGATCAACTAGCAATTTTACATGTTCACGAAAAGAGTTTTAACGTTTTAGAACATTGACTTACTTGAAAAAATAATGCTTTCTCAAGTTCCTTGACAACCACTTTCATTGTTGGACGTTGGTCTTGAGTTTCTGTCACACATTGATTTGCAATTTCAATAAATGTGTGTAAGGAATCCTTGTTGGGTAGAACAAAATTGTATTCATTGGCTTCTTCCTTTAACATAGGATCTATCATGTCCTCAAGTGTTTTCATGTAGTATCTTCGTCTTGCCACATGGGCCAACCCTGTGTCACTCTCCTTCTTGTAAATTGGGTCATCGGCTAGCCTCCCACATAAAACTTCGAACAAAACTACTCCGAAGCTATAAACATCAGATTTTGTTTTTAACTTATTAGTCTTCTTATACTCTGGATCTATGTGGCAAGATCTGCCTCTCCAGTCGAGATAGAGAGCTTCTTGATATAGAGGCAGAAACATAGAGTCTTCAAACCCGACAATTTTTGCCCCCCAGTTCTCATCCAACCCAATGTTGTAGCTATAAATATCACGGTTTATTATCTTTTGGTCTTCCACCCCAGAGTGAAGGTAGTTCAACGCATGTGCAACATCAACGCAGATTTTCAAACGTTTTTCCCATGTCAAAATACGACGCTTGTCATCATTTTCCAAATAATCACCAAGGTATCCATTAGAAACATTATCAATGACAAGGATCATCTCGGAACCTTCAACACAAAATCCAAGTAGATTGACTATGTTGGGATGCTTAACACAAGTAAGAACTTTAATTTCTGCAACAAGATGATTTTTTCTATACGCCTTTTGTCCAGAAGAGATGCGTTTTACAACTACAGAAGAAGGATTTTCTTGATGGAGTTTTGCTCTGTAACAAGTATAGCACGAGCGAGACGCAATTATGTATGTCTTTAAGAAATTGTCTGTGGCTAACTGAATGTCAGTGAAAGGCATCTTCAAGTGGTCCAGGTTGTTTATCTACAAACATGTGAAAGTGAAAAAGTAAATTACAGCTAGAAAATTGAGAACAAAACTGAAAAGATATTTGATTAATATTTTGTTAGAAAAATAGAGAAAAACCACGTTCTCACAACATGCATGCAGTAGTTGAATTTAACTTTTCATTCAACATGCAATTATATGTTTTCTTGTTGTGATCTTTTTAATTTTCTAGTTAGTTATCCTACTTTTCGATTATGTACCAACGTGAGTTGCAATTGGATTTCTTAAGGTACCGATCAAAAATTAGTGAGAAAGGTCGAAAGGTTACTAGTTTATGAATTTTTCTTTTTGATTAGTTCATCTAAAGTATGAGTTAAATTGATTTTCATGTTGGTTCAAACCCAGCATGTTTATATGGTGTTCGTGGAACCTAAACCGGAACTAAGTTGTGCATCGGTGTCTTAATTTTTGTTCGGTGTTGCCCTACGAGTATATTGGGTGGTGAATCTATATCTCAATGCTATCGTTTTATATCTGTATCTACTCGAATCTGATTGGAAATTAATTTTGATGTTCAAGGGTATTCTCCTTGATTACATGATTTATCAAACATTAATGTAATTATTTGTAGGGTGAGGTTATTCTACTATAAAGTGTATTTTTGCTACAAAGTGTGAGAAAACACAATGAGTCTAGAAAGATCACAAAAAATTATATATCACAATTTAAATCGAATTTCAAAAAGGTACTTCGGAGTCTATGCTCCTTTCGTCGTCCTCTTTCAGAAAAATAAAAAAATAAAAAAAAATCATTGTATCTTTTTATGACACAATAACGTCATTGTGTCTTTCATAATGACACAATGACGTCATTTTCTTTTTCATAAATAACACAATAAAAAAATGTTAATTTTCTTAATTTTTTTATTTTTCGTTTATTTTTTTCTTAGTGAGGATGGCTAAAGTAACAAAAGCTCCGAATTACTTTGTTAAAATTCGATTTATATTGTGAGATATAATTTTTTTGAGACTTTTTTTAACTCACTGTGTTTTCTCACACTTTGTAGCAAAAATACACTTTGTATTTGAACTTCTCTCTTATTTAGATTATTATTGTCCCATAATATGACTGCCTTGTTCCCCAAGTAAGACACACCGGTTCTTAGGAGTATAAATGCTCATGTAGTATTTCATTAGTAACGTTAATACATCTAAGAATTCTCTTAAATTCTCTCTAGAAATCGATCCAAACAATCCTTGTGAACATCAATTGGCATTAGGACCTCCGGTTCCCACGATTTCACAAAGCACATAGGTGAAATTTTTTTCTTTGTTTTGTGAAGTAAGAATAGAAAATCAAAATTAGAACCGAAATCAAGAACAACGAGATCGATTTTGATTTTGAAGTTATCCTCATCATCAATCGATCAAAAGGATCATTGACTTGAAGCCAAAATAATTGCTCCAGGAAACCACTCGAAAACCAAAAACCCCAGCGAGTCAAAACGGAACAGCAACTCAAACACCACTTTAGGAATCGAATACAAAATCGCTTTCAAAATCAAGAATAAGAATTATATCATTCAAGAATTTCCCGAACCCGGCCTGTTTGCGTTTCAAAACAAAATCAATTTTGTTTTGAACAAGAATATGATTATCAAGGACTCTCATCAACAAATTCGTTTGAAAATCACAAACGAAAGGCCTGTTACAAAATAGGTATTTTATTTGCTTGACCAAATGTTAAAAGTACGATTCACGGGAAAATCAATAAATATTAGTTTTTGATTTGTATGAAGGGTCAAAATTAATTTACTATGATTAAGGGAAAGTCAAAAGAAGTTCCTATTAAACTTTATGGAATTCATAGTACCGAATAATTAGAAAAAAGAAGACACTAACAAACTCAACATCAAAACTTAAGATGATGAAAGAGAGTAAGGAAGAGACTCTCAGCAAGAACACTCTCTCTATCAAACCTCCAAACACAGATGTCGACATCTACAAATTACACATGTAAAGGAAATTTGAATGCCAACAACTTTTTGAAGGCAGAACCCTAGTAAGAATGAAAGTCAATGCAAATAAAAAAAAGACAATAATTACATATCTTTCTCAAGTAATTCCAGAAGATATGACGACTCGGGTGATATTTGAGAAACCTTGAAGTCAGTTTACGTTGAAACTAATAAAGTCCAGAAGTCTAGACTTCAATCACTAAGCATAAATTTCAAGATGCTTTTAATGAGATACGGAGAAGATAGGCTAGCTTGCCTAGAGATTAAACACAATAAATGCAAGTCTAAGAACCTAGGAATGAATAGTCGAAGAAACAATGGTACATAAACTACTAGATTCAGTACTAAATAAGTTATTACAAATTATTGCATCGATAGAGCAATATTCTAATATGCACACAATGACACTTGAAGAAGAAATTGTAAGTATTAAAGTCTATGTAGAACGTCTCAAATCAAGAGATGAAAGAGGTTTGGATCATTAGGTAAAGAGAAGCTATTGCTTACAAAGTACAAGAAGAACCTTACAACAACAAATAGAAGAACTATAATTAGAATCAAGGTAAGTAGAAGTTCAACAACTACAAAAAGAGTCGAAGATATAATAAGAGAAACTGTAACAACCATGATTTTGAGCCCGGGAAATTTTCTTAAAAAACCTTAACGGGCCACACTATGATTACATCGGAGACCCACACTAGTTATATGGTATGTAGAGAGATTGTACGGAACCCTAGGTTTCAGGTCAGGTTGTAGATTAGGAGGAAAGGTACAAGGGGTAGTTGAGAAAGAGATTTAAGCATGACAGGAAAAAGTCGATGCCATAGAAGTGGTTGGTTGGGTAGTGGAACCGACAAAAGGTGGAGGGTGATCTTGGTGATGTAGTATATGGTAAAGGGAAACGAGAGATGGTTGGAGATGTAGAAGAATGGGATAAGTGGTCACAAAAGGATTCGGTGATGACAATTTAAGTAACAGAAAAAGGATTGTTGCCTATGTATATGCGATTAGATGTGAGATTGAGGCAACTACGACGATGGTGGGATATACTGAACCGGAGGAAAACGCAAGGTAAAGAATGAAAATTCATTTTGTAATTATCATACAAACAAGTATAAGGATAACATTGACACGTAATTTCTGCAAATATAAAATTAGGTTTCTAACAAAACACATGTTCAAAGGCTAAGATGTTTGAAGGGGTATGATATGGCATTAAATTAATTTAGTAAACGGACATGTCGTAGATAAAATGAAAAAACGTTACGCAATAGCTGATTGTGTTAAAGACTATGTGACCCGTTTCGACTCTCAACAAAACTGTTCTGCTCTAGTGTGGGGGCATGATCGACGATGTATGATACCAAGAGGTGAGAAAAATCAGAAGTTTGAATTCTCCACTCTAATTCGTTTTGGCAAATTTTAATTTGGTATGAAACTCACGCTCAACCATGGCCAAAGTGTTTAATTGGGACATAAACATTATATTTATGTTTCAAAGGAAAATTCCACAGATATATTGAAAAGTGATCAACACATATTAAAATAATAATTATGTGCATCAAAAGAAGTAACAATGGCTCGTCCAAAATATGAGACTTTTAAAATTTAAACATGACAAATGAAATTTCGATGATTTCTATATGTGACAAGAGTTACAAAAGGCATTTGAATTTTTATTGATAAAGAAGACAATATTTAGATAGCATGGATTGCAAAAGTTATGAATGAGGATGTCTAAGTGTTACGCATGAATGGTAAAGAAGGCAACTCTAGGAATCAACTAAATTGAGGAAGATAAATGGTGTAGAGCCCATCTTTACATGGACCCGTGAGGAGGGTAGTGCATGTAAACTTGTCCTATTCCACACCTATTACATGCACCATATACCATGTTCTGAGTAGATGCCCAACTAAACTGATTTTGATTTCCCTAGTATTGCAACTATTAGAGGTGCCTTGTCAATAATGCTTGTTTGAGCCACGGTTATGAGAACAAGAGCTGAAGAGGACTTGTGAAGACTATCAAGGGGTTAGTTGTAGTTGTAGACCATGTTAGGAGAGAAGTTGAAATGCTTTCATAGTTTCTAGTTGTGAGGATGTTGTTATGGCAAAAGTGCCACCATGATCGAAGAGGACCATGGAGTTCGATGAAGGTCGTGGGAAGCTGCTAGGTTAGAACAGTAGATTTCAAGCCATTATACGCTTCGTAAAGGCGATATTAGGAGCATGACTAGGTCATCTTCTTTGATTGTTCACAAATATTGGCGATAGCATCAACATATTCTTTTGTCATTGTAAGGTATGAAGTTTCATCACCTTTCATCTTGATCTTGAGTACTTGTGTTTTTAGGGTGTATTCCTTAAAGGAAGTATCATGTTTGAGAGATCACCAAAGCTCACAGGATATGGTAGTACCTTGTACATGTTGAAATGATGCTTCTGAGATGGTGGAATAATCAGCATTCAAACATGAGTACTATATATAAGACACCCATGTCGTATAGTTAGGGTTGGGTTGAGGCATTGCGGTTGCTGTGTGTGTGTCTCTCTCTTGGAAGAGGTTGTTGATGATTCAATGGTTTTTGATGTATTAACACAGCTAAACAAATTATTTATGATTGGAGAAGGCTGAAGCATTGTATGTCAATATCCATAGTTCGTTAAATGATAATATGAAACCAAACTTGAGTTGTGAGAGGTTTTGTCAGTAGTAAAAAAGGCTACGACAAGGGCCATTGGTGGATAGAGAAAATCCAATCGAGTGAAGAAGAGGGGGGAGGATAAAATTAGTGAGGCTATGATACCTAAGCTTGGTAATCGTAATTATTGTTGTATTCATAATGATAAGTATAAGGTACGTATACACATAATTATACATCAAATACTTCTAATACAAACTATATGAAAATAGTGGCAGATGTTTTGATCGACATATACCTGTCCAGACATAAACCATTTAAAGTTGGCCAATAAGGTCCAAGCTCATAATATTAAAATTAGTTAAATCCTATTACATTAAAACTTGCTATTTAAAGATAAACGATTTGAACAGTAAATTCCAAGGGTTTATACTTGGGGTACTGCTTTTTAATGCCTGTACAAGTTTTATATAAGGATGTAAAATTGACCTATGCATTACTGGGTTTAACATGTGTGTGGATACAAGAAAAATATCAAAACACAAAACAAAGAGGAAAGGAGGATCTATGGGAAGAGAGGGAGAAAGGAGAGATGTGGCTGTTTCTCATGTGGCCACCATCGAAGGCGATTAAATCATAATCTGAAAATGAATCTAAATCCTATGGTTTTATTCAGTTTTATTCTACACATGTTGTCATAGTTGTAGTGAGAGTGGCAGTGGCAGTGATAGTGGTAGTGGTCGTGGTGGTGGCGGCGAAAGCAATAGTAGTACTAGTACTAGTAATAATGACATCTTGAATATAGGTGCAAGTAAAAAACCGGTTTTGGACTTTAAAACTCTAGTTCCTTGACAATCATTTTATGTGTGGAAATCAATTTGTACTTAATTATTTAGTTTTAAGATGAACAAGCATTTTAGGTGTGTAAACAAAAGGAGAAAGATTTAAGGGATTAACTTACTTGATAAAATAACGCTTTCTCAAGTTCCTTGATAACGAATTTCATTGTTGGACGCCGGTCTTGAATTTCTGCCAAACACTTAATTCCAATATCAATAAACGTGTACAAAGAGATCTCGTTGGGTCCATCATTTATTATAGGATCTATCATCTCCTCTAGTGTTCCCTTGCTATAGCTTTGTCTTGCCACGTAGGCCAGCCCTTTTTTCCGATTGCCATGGTAAATTAGTTCATCGGCTGACCTCCCACATAGAGATTCAAGCAAAACCACTCCAAAACTATAAACATCTGATACTTTTTTTGCCATATTAATTGTGTTACTACTTGGATCTGTGTAGGACTGTCTCTTCCTCCACTTGGCAGCTATGCCTTCTTGATTTACAGATTCTTCAAAACCGACAATCTTTGCCCCCCAGTTCTCATCCAACCCAATGTTTTTGCTACAAATATCACGGTGTACTATCATCTTTTGGTCTTCCATCTCAAAGTGAAGGTAATTCAATGCGTGGGCAACATCGATGCAAATCCGTAAACGTGTTTCCCATGTCAAAACAGATCTGTCCCCGTAGCCTTTCCAATAGCGAAGAAGGTGTCCATTAGAAACATTCTCAGTGACAAGTATCATCTCAGAATCTTCATTACAAAATCCATATAGAGTGGCTATGTTGGGATGCTTAACACGGGTAAGAACTTCAAATTCTGAAACAAAATGATGTCTTTGGTACAATTCTTTTTCTGGAGAGATTCGTTTTATAAGTACAGATGAAGGATTTGGTTTATCAAAAAGGCTGAGTTCTGCTCTGTAACAAGTATAGTAGTCGTTTTCTAAAATTTTGTATGTCTTTGAAAAATTATGTGTGGCGAATTTAACACTTGTGAGAGGAATCTTTAAGGTTTCGAAGCTCTTTCCCTGCAAATATGTGACAAGGGAAAAAAGAGTTAAAACTTATATTTGCTAAATAAAAATAAGAGACCAGAACTGAAAAAAAAGTTGTGTTAGTTAATATCCCATTAATTGATTTATTTATAAAAACTTCAATCACCTCTTTTGACGTGAAATTGAATTAGTTAGACCATACTAATTTAAAGAAGGTTAGCTGGATAAAATGTAATCCATATCCTATGTTTATGTAAAGTTCAATTCAATTAAATTTCAATTGCATATAGGCATAATGATACTAACAATAAAGTTATTAACCAGTTAAAAAAATCAAGGGATTAAAAACAACATGCTTATAAATAATAGGTTGCCAAGTAAAAAAAAACTCTTACAAAAAATTAGGTTAATGTTTAAAGTTAAATTATTAATATAATAGTGTTAAATACGTAAACTAAAACAAAGATACTAATATCACGTAATAATAACCACCAATTACTTTGGTTACATTATAGATCAGGTTTTTACAATCTTAGTCCCGTAACCATACCGAATATCATACCCGCCATCAAGTAGGCATTACCCAGTTGGTATCAGGTATGCATATGACCGTATGTATGTGGTTAGGGATGCCTTTACCCAATCAGATCGTAAACTGACTTGAGCCGACTTAAATTATCACTTCTAATAGTTGTATATCTGGTAATAATTTTTGGTTCGTAACAATTTTTGAAGAAACCAAGATGATATCATAGTGCAAATACCAATTATTGAAGATTCTATTGGGTTAAATTAACATTCATCGGCAACCCACATCACCACCTTCATCAACCTTACACAACCGTCACTTAACACCGTTAGTAGTTAGTTAGTTATGTTAGTTACCGTTAAATCTCTATTAGTTAGTTAATTAACTGTCATTTGTAAGGGTATAAATACCCCTCTTGTATCCAACATTTATGTATGAACGTATGAATGTACAATTGAAAGTTTCTCTCAAATCTTCTTATTTCACCGCAAGTTTATCAATCTAAATCTGTGTTAGTAAGTCAAGTCTCCCAACAGATTCAAGTATGAAAGTGCCTACATAAAGCCTTCAGTACAACGTTCACCACAATCAGCAACCCTCGTGACTCATTCGATCAATTCAAATGAAAACAAAGAACCGACTCAATTCCAGAAACCCTACGATCGACTCGATCGACCTAAAAACGTGGTCACTAAGCCCATCATTCCTCCCCTTAAACTGAATTATGCATTCAGTTTAATCTCCTGAACTCCAAGACAATCTCTCAGTTGTACAAAAGTGACAAGCTTCATTGGTTTGGTCATGATGTCAACAAGCTAATCTTTGGTTTTGCAAAATATCTCTTAAATAATGAAATCTTAGAACAAAAGTATGGAGCTTTCAAGCTTCACAATTTCTTGACTAACACTGTCTGTCTCTTAAATAATAAAATATTACATCAATGTGTTACACTACTATGCATTACCGGGTTATATAAAAATGATTCTTATGATGACCCAATATCGTACTTGGATAACGGCGCATCCAACGATATCACTAGACGACAAAACGACCACTTCACAGACATGGATCACAAGTCATCGTATGATTTGGAAACAGGTTAAAGGTTCATATTAAAGGAAAAGAATCAATACCGTTCGACGACTGCAAAAAATGGCAAACAAAGGATTATATATAAGCAGTGTCTACTGCATACCCGATTTACAGACCAATATCTTGAGCCTAGGGCAAGTAACTGAATATATATGGGAGCAAGGTATGGACGGCGAATGAGTATTTGTGGATGTACGTACAAGGAAGGAAACGTACAAGCTGCTAATGAGAGTGCCTAGCTAGGAGTCTTAATCGCTTGTACAAATTAAAATATATATCATTCAAAATCAACAAACGGGTACTCCGATTCCCTACATGGTGCTCGCATGCATGCCAGGCTTCGCTACCTAATTTTAACAGTACTTTGCTTAACATGGAATCGAAGAAAACAAGATATATACGTACTGTGCTTTAAAACCATAGTCCAGAACGTTTTCCACAAAAAGCCAAGTACCGTGCTTTAAAACCACTTGAACCGTCCACACTGACCTATGTGGCCGATTTCCCCACCAACTTTTTTTAGGAAAACGATATTTCATGTTATTTGTCGATGATCATATATACCCATTATATGTGAAACAAAAGAATGTTGCACTAGCAAAATTCAAGAAGTTCAAACAATGAGTTGAACTAGAGACATATATCCTTTAAAACCAAGGCCTTATGAAGTGATCGTGGGGATCAGTTCTTTAGTCACCACATATTGTGATGAAATGGGTATGAAAAGAATGTTTACCACACCATACACCCCACAACAAAACGGAGTGGTCGAGAGGCGTAATAGAACCTGATGAATTAATGTTGACCAAGGAAACGTGTGATCGGAATTCCAAGGTGATTAATTCCGACAAGCGTCGGAAGTGAATGTTGACGTTGTTCCAACGAATAAAGGAAGGAGACCAGTTTTCTAGAGGACTTTGTTCATTTATTTAGTTTTAATAGATAAAAAAAGGGCGTACCTGGTGCTGCAAAGAGCTCCCGCGTTTTCGCAGGGTCCAGGGAGGGTCCGTCCCATTTAAGGGAAGATGTACGCGGTCTTTCCCCCACGTTTTTTGTGGGGAGGCCGTTTCCACGGATCGAACCTGAGACCTTCGGTCCCTTAGGAACAGCTTTTACCA
>BJCN01335394.1:0-27163 GCA_018326445.1 Flaveria brownii
GTTTTGTTGTACGAAAATGATGGAGCAAGAGTCCAAAACGATGAATCCTCCTCAAGAAGATTGAACCTTACAAATTTCTAGTGTCGTTTTATTAACGTTTAGTGGCCTACTCTGATTCTGAATTCAGACAAACAACTGTGTTGAGGTCGAACAGAGAACATTTCAGACGAAGAAGATGAAGCCAGTTTCTTCACCCATTCGTCGACGACAACCTTTACGGGTAACCGATTAAATTTTCATCTGTTTTCCGCTTTATCGATTTCAATCGGGGGTTGGATAGTTGCATATGTGTCACCTAAATTTTGATTTTGAACTTGCAAAGTCTATGTATGTTTGAAATCAGGGTTGAATTTGTGTAAGTAGTGTATGCTATTTTACCCATTTCTGATGGTTTTGCCCTGCTCACCGATTTATTCATATATTGTTGATGATTAATTTTGTTGGATTTGTTCTTTAACTACGAATGGCTATTGATTTAGGGTTTATTCAGGTTTGAAATATATTTCTTTGTAGATTAAAGGGGTATGTATTTAATTTAGGGTTTATTAAGGTTTATTTATAATTTGCAGATTGTAGTTTTCAAGAATTTCCACTTGACCCTGGAGGTAAACTCAACTTTTTGTTGCTTTACAGTTTATGCATGCATATTCGTTGAATGCGATGCCGCAACAAAATGAGTTATGTTTTCTTAAGTGAGGACATAGTAATACTATTTATCAACTTTTGCAAGTAAAATAAAGATTTTAATGATCTAATGGATTGAAATGAAATGAATAATTTAATAGGTAAACTTAGAGCTCTAAAGATCCCTCGTGTAAATTTAGGAGGTTATATAATAGCCAAGGATATAATATGATTGCTTCCAAAGTAGCCAAACGAAATCCATGTTTGGAAATGCAAAATATTGGTACTTCGACCTTGCATGTTCATCAACGTTATCACCCAGAAAAGATTCAATGAGATGTAATATTCTAATATTCTATATAACATTAAAAAGCAATGTTTAGGCTTCTTTCTGAATCCACTATTCATTTATTACCTTTTTATATGCTTATGCTACAAATCTTTGATGCAGCAGGATTCTTTAATTGGACGGTGTTCGCACAAAGTGTATGGGTGGTAGCCTTCTATTGATGATGGTAATAGAGGTAAATTTCAACGGTAATGAGTCGACTCCCGCGACTAAGGAGTTTGTAATAGTTGTGGAGACAAGCTGTCATAGCGCTTTAAATTGAGACGGTTAAACCTTCTTTGGTACCTAAATCCACTTTTTTAAGGTGACCAAGTCATACCTTATATACACTTTTCATTTACCACAATGGACCGACTTGGTAATATAGGCGAACATATACACATTCTAACGTTTTTCATGAATGATTTATTTAAAGAGGAGAAAACATCTACAACTCTCATATTTATTATCGTGTTATACTCATTGCTTCTTATATTTTGTAGCAGCTATCACGTGATAGTCCTCAAAAAGATCTCTGCAATCAGGCCCGAACATGGTGCTGTCCCATTTGAAGTTTGAGTTCTAAGAAACTGGATACTATTTGGGAAGAAAAAAAAACAAATGTTGCACCTAATACTATTACTATATATAAACAACAGAATAAGTTTGTATCAACAATCAACATAATATCCTTTCCTATGTTCGTAGGTAATATAATGAATCTTTTGCCAAAAAAGACGTCCAACCTAAACCCTCAGGTAACATTACCTGCAACAAACATCATAACCCTGCTTATTTAACAGTTATAGTGCAAGAATTATTGGTCTTTTAGCATTTTGTTATATTGTCGTTTTGGTAGCTTTAGTGTAACTAATGTAAAGGCTTGATATTGTTGCAACCCAAAACGCGTCAACTTTTTCCGACCTATGTTAATATTCATTGTCATCCGTTATATAAGCATTTTGTGTTATTTTCATTCCGTAACTTTATGCTAGAACTGTTTAGAAGGCTTAGCTTTGTAGAGCAGAAGTTATTTTTTGTTATCAATTGTTTACGTTGTTGTAACAAGTATCTGGATGAAAGGAGTCGAATTTTATCCTATGAATGGGCTGATCATTTGTTTTGATTTGATTTGCAGTGTCAGTATGATAAATAATGCTATTCAGTTATACTAAAGCATATTTTTTTAGATCAACATTACATATTTTTTAGATGTTGTATATACCCTAATAATAATTATAAATTATTTTACACCAGTCATTCTAAAGCATCAATCGCTTTAGCAGAAAAACGAATATCCATTACTGTGATAAACATTTAGTTGTGGGGGTCTAGGCTGGTTGGATTGGACTGACTGACATACATTATATTCAAATTTTAAAATGACCATTAGAGTTCTTATCATTTGAGTGACAATCTAATTTTTTGAATATTGTTATTTAGGATGTTTTATACATTAAATAGCAGACATCAGACGATAAAAAGAACTTTGATGTATGAGCAAACTTTTTTGTTAAAATGTGAATCATGTTATATTTAACTGTATATACATATGAATTTTGTTTCATCATCACAATAACCTTTTGTGCAAAATAGCGAAACCAAAGAAGCAAAACGAAGCAAAAATTGAGACCATGGACTATTAATATGCCAAACTTCATAACCCTGCTTATTCAAACAATTTATGGTGATGCCATCACAGAAACCTTCATGATTGATATTAATGTCAAACTTGATAGGTGACTGTACTTTTTTAGTAATTCAAATAAAAAAATTTATATTTAGAGTCTTTGTGATTACATGTGTATGTTAGCCATATATGTTGTTCTACTCCTGCAACTTACACATCTACAATGAGACCATGTTAATAACAACTTTATAATATTGAATATAGAAAAAGTATAACAGCCTAGTTTACTAATGCCAAGAATAATTTGATCATATTTAACACTCATCGCCGCGAAGCGCGTGCTTCTTTACTAGTTTATAACATATGTGTTCCGATTTAACTATTTAAGTTTTATTGTCTTTTAGTTTTTCAAATGCATAATACTACTAATAAATGATTAAAAATGTATATTGAAACATAGTGATTGATTTTATCTTTAGGAGTCACAAAAAAATTTTAGAAAAGAAAGTTACCTGAATCGTTATTGTTAAGTGGTATTCCTGAAAAATAAATTGATCTATAAATATATTTCATTTGATTATTCTGAACGCAAACCAATAACCTTTTATTTGTGTGACCCGACCCGACTTGAACCAAAACGTTCAACAAGTTGAGGTACATTTGAGAACAAAAAAACAAGCCCAAAGGAAAAGAAATTAAAGGTTTGTCCCTGTGCATGATACGATCCCCATCATGTACATAACAAGAAGAAATCTCAGTGTAACCATTTTCTAAATCAGTTATGAATAGATTAGGGAAAATAATCTCAAGAAGCTTAAGCCAAGTATCCAATCAAAACCTAACGTTATCGCTTCTTCCAACTCTTCCTTTACTGGCATTCTCTCTACACAAATTCAAACCTACAAGGAAGTCTTCTATGATACGATGATCAACATGACCCGCTTCTAATAACCCAAGTGAAATCACCGTTTGATCTTAAATAAACACAACCCATTTTACGGTACAGATCTTGCCACTTCATTTTTAAACTTATGGTAACACATGTAACACTAACAATAAATTTCACAAAATGGAATCACACATTATATAGATCCATTGCAAACAACCTCATGATCATCAACTCACAAGTCACAACACAAAGGCTGCACTCACTATACACTATAGATACATACATACACCATTTCACCCCCAAAATCCCCAAATAATTTGCATTTGTGGCGGGAATCCTCAATCTTCACACACACACACACCACACACACTGACGATATGGAAGACGAACCTGATGTTCCTGAGCAACTCGTTCGTCGATCGGTAAGTATTCAAATCTGTTTACAACTTCTGTTTATACTACGATTTGATTGATACCTAGGGTTTTGATTTTGATTACGAGCTTAAATTATGTCTAATTTGTGCGTGTATGTGTAATTGCTTTGTTTGTGATCGATAGAAACGGCCTAGGGTTCCGGCGAAGGCTTATGACGGGCAATCGAGTAGGATTAGAGATTTTTTGGAGTCGGAGGAGGAATCCGGTGATGAATTTGACGTACGTCGTCGGAAACCTAACAGAAATCGAAGTACGGAAGCTGCTCCTGCTGGTATTACGGGAGCTACGGGGTTTGAGAACTTAATCGGTGAGTAAGATGAGTAACTCGATTGTGAATGTGGTATTAGGCTTTGTTTCTTGTGGTTTTTGATTCATTGTTGAGTTTGTGATGAAAACGTAAGAGGTAGTGTTGATGATACTGTAGTTTCTTACTTTGAGCTTTTGAATTACCGTGGCAAGTTGAACTGGTGCTAGTTTGTAAGATGGTTAGCTGTCATTAGTTTTTTGCGTTGTTATTGGTAGCCGTAGTGTAGTGATGCATCAGTGTACATTCCAGAATCGACCTTGTTCTGTTGTTTCGTGGTGCAAAATCTCAAGTCAAGGTTGTTTTTTTTGGTACTCTTTAGGTTGCAAACCATTTTTTTCCTGAAATTGGTGTGAACCTAACTTTTGTAAGTGACGAAGGATGTGTTAAGAACCATTATTATCTCTTTTAGTCGCTTGATATAAAATTTCATAATACAAAGAGTGTTTCATACTGATATTCATCTAGAAATGTAATTCAGTAAACACAAGAAAATGAGCATTTAAGGCTATATACTATTTTCCTATGTCATTATCCATCGGTGTTGGTATACTCACTGTTATATTTTCACCTCTAATGATTTTATTTTTTTACATATTTAATATTTTATCCTCCATTTTTAGAGGTGGTTAAAAGCAACGGGAAACTTATTCCACAAGTGGTGAAATCGTGGGTCGAACAATACGAGAAGGATTCAAAGCCCGCAATGGTTGAACTCTTAACAATGCTTTTCGAGGTAATTATACTTCTGTTTTCCTTCTTCTTTCCAATTTGATTGGTACATTCTTGGAGCGCTCACATTCCATTCCCCATCTCAACCCAATCCATATATTTTGGCCAAAAATTTAAGGTTTTCACCTAATATGGCACTCCATCCCATTCCACAAAATGGGGATAAAACTCAAGTAGCTTCTCATTCCTTATATTTAGGGACTCGCTGTTTATTCACTGTGCATTTCCTCCCATATTTTTATGAGTGCAAGAAAGAGAAAAATTAATAAAAAATAGTATTTTGTTGAATAGTGATAGAAATGGGGAAATGACATGTAGGAGGTTTTTAAAAGACGAAAACAATTTAGAGATAAAGCGATTCTTATCTAAATTATAGTGATGAAGACGGAGAACCCATTGTGAATAACTGAATACTAGGTTTCATTTTCTAGTATACAGAGGAGACTTTTATTAACTTGAGCATGCAACTGATTGACCTTTCAATTATACAGGCATGTGGAGCTAAATATCGCATCCAAGGAGAGTTTTTGGATGAAACAAATGTTGATGATGTTGTTGTTGCACTTGTAAATCTGGCTGCACAAGTATCCAAAGTTGTTTAACATTTGTATTTATTTAATATAAATATCTTGAAATGGGAGTTTGTTATAAAATATTGTAGTTTATGCGGCATCTATATCTTTTTTTTGCTTAACGTGATGCGATTTAGGGTAAGATTGAGGACCATCAGAGTTCAAAGAAGAAGGAACTTAGGAGTTTTAAGGAGAACCTTGTATCTTTTTGGGATAATTTGGTGTCAGAGTGCCAGAATGGACCTTTGTTTGACCAAGTTCTGTTTGACAAGTGCATGGACTATGTTATTGCTTTGTCATGGTTAATACTCCTAATCTATTATCTTACGTGGTTTTCAAAATACACATCCTTCTCAAGATAAATTCATTTGGCTAATTAACTAATTCTCTTTCCTTTTTTTTGCAGCACGCCACCCAGAGTTTTTCGGCAGGTTGCTTCTTTGGTCGGCCTCCAGCTGGTCACTTCCTTCATAGGAGCCGCCAAGATTCTTGGTGCCCAAAGGCAGACTACGCAAAGGCAGTTAACTGCTGAAAAGAAGAAAAACTCTGAGGGGCCTCATGTTGAATCACTTAATAAGAGGTTATCAGAGACTCATGAAAAGATTACAATGATAGAGGAGATGATGCGAAAAATATTTACAGGGTACTATTCCCTATATGTTTATGCCAAATTCAGAAAACACTTATGGGCTCCCACCTTTTGTGCGGATGAGTCTTTAAACTTTGTCTTTTGCATCATTAAATTAAAAGGAAAAGCCCTTTCTAACAAGTAACAAGTTACGGGATCTGATCATGCATAAAAAGGACTTTTCTGTTAAACTTAACAAGTTAGTTGGATTCAATCATGACATATTTGTTGTGATTCATAGATGAACTTACCTTTAAAATTTTAAAGTTGAAGGAGTTAATAATGCACAATACCATGTTTAGTGGCTTGTTTCACACAGAAAGTTAATGTCCACAGATCGTTTGAAGTGCTGGTGTGGTGGGGAGTTTTTGTGTAGTGAGGGGAAATATCATTCACTTTAACTTATATGTCTTTCATAAGCTTTATAGTTTCTCTGATCTTTCTTTTCAAGGTTGTTCATGCATCGTTATCGAGACATAGATCCTGAAATCCGAATGTCATGCATACAATCACTAGGAACATGGATTGTTTCATATCCATCCCTGTTCTTGCAGGATCTGTATTTGAAGTATCTTGGATGGACATTGAATGACAAAGTAAGTTGTATCCAGCTAGTGAGTACTGTTAGTGATAGATATTTTCTTGTCAGTATATTTATATATACTTTTTATTTTGTAAAGAGTGCTGGTGTAAGAAAAGCTTCAGTACTTGCATTGCAAAATCTATATGATGTGGATGACAATGTGCCATCTCTTGGACTATTTACTGAAAGATTTTACAAAAGGATGCTGGACCTTGCTGATGATGTTGACATCTCCGTTGCAGTATGTGCCATCAGCCTTGTAAAACAACTATTGAGGTATGTGTCGGCAGTTGGCACACCTTTTGTTTATTTTTTAACGAGTTAAATGTCAATAATTTTTTTTATTTTATGGCTCATTGCAGACATCAGTTGGTTCCTGATGATGATTTAGGCTCGTTATATGATCTACTAATTGACGATCCACCTGAAATTAGGCGTGCCATTGGGGCACTTGTGTATGATCATGTGATTGCTCAGAAGTTTAATAGCTCACAGTCTCGTTCATCAGGTCTACCTGTTGACATCAATTTTTATTTTTATATATTTTGTGAAAACACTGACTTGGCTTCGCTCTTTTGCAATTGATTCTTGCAGGCGATGAAGGAGATACATCACAGATTCATCTTCTTAGGATGCTGCAAATACTAAGAGAGTTCTCAACTGATCAAGTACTGAGTCTCTATGTCATCGATGACATTTGGGAGTTTATGGATGCCATGAAGGTAAGTTGTATATCTCATATTTGATTCTCTTAGGATCTGTTCAGTTGGACATATTGGCAGGCAAATGAATGAAATAAACATGGTAATAGATTGAGCATGTAATAAATTGATCCATTCCTTTTGTTCTACATGGTTGGTTGGCTATAGGAATGGAATGGCCTTATATTATTTGTATGCTTTAGGTTTGACTAATGTCTACTTTAATAAAATATAACAAACTTTAATTTACAGAAATAAAAAAAATAATTTAATCATGTTTTGCAGGACTGGAAGCGTATAACCTCTATACTCTTGGATGAAAATCCCTCAATTGAGCTTACAGATGACGATGCTACAAATTTGACTCGATTGTTTTGTGCATCTGTGAAAAAAGCTGTTGGGGAGAAAATTGTTCCTGCTACTGACCATAGGAAGCAGAACCACACCAAAGCTCAGCGGGTAATTGAGCTTCTTTATATTTCCATTTGATATGAGCATGTGTTTTTCATGTTGCATGCTTATTTCTTGGTTTGTTGGACAGTATTTAATGTGTACATTATAATAGTTCAACTATATCCATTACACAAAATTTGCATAATTTACAATATTACATATATTTTAAATATTTAACATAAAGCATAATAATTAAATTATAAAGAATGTATACTATTAAAACAATCTCATTGAGACCTTTAAACGAGCACCATATATAGTATTGTTTTTAAGATTTTTTAATTTTTTTACAATTGTTATTATTCATAAATAAGTTAAGAAAGAGGTTCAAATACAAAGTGTATTTTTGCTACAAAGTGTGAGAAGACACAATGAGTCAAAAAAAGTCACAAAAAAATTATATCTCACAATCTAAATTGAATTTCAAAAAAGTAATTCTGAGCTTTTGTTCCCTAGGCGTCCTCACTAAGAAAAAAATAAACGAAATAAAAAAATAAAAAAAGTTAACGTTTTTTATTGTGTCATTATGAAAGACACAACGACATCATTGTGTCATTATGAAAGACATAATGACGTCATTGTGTCATAAAAGACAATTATTTTTTTTTATTTTATTTTTTTCCTAAAAGAGGGCGACGAGAGGAACAGAGACTCCGAAGTACTTTTTTGAAATTCGATTTAGATTGTGAGATATAATTTTTTTGTGACTTTTTTAGCCTCATCGCGTCTTCTCATACTTTGTAGCAAAAATACACTTTGTAGCAAAAATACACTTTGTAGAATAACCTCACCCATAAGTTAAATAGTTAATTAAATATGTTGAACTTTGAAAAATTAACAAGCTAGTTAAATATTAAAACAAAATCATTTGTTTTTGTTTGTATCAAAAATAATTTACATAGGTATTGAAATAAATTTGATGCAAGCATATTTTAAATATATGCTATGTCTGCACAAATGGTGCAAACATTTGGTGCCAACTGTTTATTTCTTTATTGCCAGGATACAATCCAAAGCAGCAAGAAGGATATAACTGTTACGATGATGAAGAATTACCCCCAGCTTATGCGCAAATATATGGCTGACAAAACAAAAGTCCCATCACTTCTTGAAATTATCAGTCACATGGACCTTGACCTCTACTCCCTACAGAGTCAAGATCAGGTATTTAGGCTAAGACTTTAACTATAATATTCCAACCGTCCCAAAATTATTCTCCACAAACAACAAAAACAACTCAATTTAAGATGTGTGTAAGTAATGCGGTTTTTAGTTAGTACCAGTAGAATGCCAAGTTTACCCTTGCATTTAAGACACCATTGACTTGGAAAGCTTGCATTTATTTATCGGTAAAGGGCAAAATGTGGATGATAATATTCCGACGGAGGGAATATACAGAGTAAAGTCCTACCATATTAATAAATATGTATTTATATTTTTTCAGAAATTCAGAACACTTCTTCAGCTGATGAAAGAGACGTTCTTTAAACATGGTGACAAAGACGCTCTAAGATCTTGTGTTAAGGCGATTAATTATTGTACCACTAGAAGTCAGGGAGAGTTACAAGATTTTGCCCAACATAAATTGAAGGAGCTTGAAGATGAGCTTATTAGTAAAGTGAAAACTGCAATAAGAGAAGTAGTGGTATGATCGTATTAACAATTTAAGTAACAATATCTCTATCTTTGTAATTAACTTATAATACATGACATGGATTTTCCTTGTAGGATGGTGATGATGAGTACTTACTTCTTGTAAATATGAAAAGGCTGTACGAGCTGCAGTTAACGAGACCTGTACCAATTGAAAGCTTGTATGATGACATCATTATGGTTCTAAAAAAATTCCGGAACATAGATGATGAGGTGTGGAATCGAAATGCTTTACAGTGAACTTACAAGTTTTCTTATACTGTGGTTCATGCTTTTATCTTGTTGTACTGTAGGTTGCTAGTTTTCTGCTTCTCAACATGTATTTGCATGTTAATTGGTGCTTAGAGTCAATCATGAAAAACAATGTTGTCTCTGAGGCATCTTTATTTTCTCTTATATCCAAACGGAATGCTTTATTTGATGAACTCGAGCACTATTTACAAATTCCACTTGAAGCTCAAGGAAAGGGAATTTCTCGACACCTCGCGTGTAGGGTGAGCATATTTATGCTTTAGATCTTTTGAAATTTATTATAGGATCTATTTTTTACATATATCCTTCTAAAGTTTAAAATTTAATATATCCTTCTAGATTTCATAATATCATATTTACCCATTATAATAGTATATAATATAAAATCTTTATAAGAGTTCGTTTCACTTGATAAACAGATTCGGAAACAACAGTATTTCTTCAATTGATGTTAATGCATAATGTGTCATTTGTTTGTTCAATAAAGCAAGCTTGTGGTTCTGTTTTATCAAGTTTGGAGTGGGTTAAGTACAATATGTATAGTGTTTTGAGAGGGTAAATATGATACTATGAATCTCAGAATAAATATGCATCTTTGAACTTTTACGAGAATATCTATGAAATAGCCTCTTAATAATATTGCTTATCTGAACTGTTTAAAGCAATTTACTAAAATCTTCTATTTTTCCAAGGTCTGTGTAATGCTTGCAGAATCATGGTGTTTGTTTAGAAAGTCAAACTACGATTCAACAAAGGTGGAAAGCTTAGGATACTGTCCTGACATTTCTACCCTTGGAAAATTCTGGAAACTTTGTGAGCAACAACTTGATATTTCAGGTGACAGCTGTTTGAAGTTTTGCGTAAAACTGTTTTTATGTGTAAATGTAAGCAGTGAACTTTCTTTTTCTCCTATGCGAGTGGGCAAAATGGATGGTGTTGGACTGACCCAACGGGATGTTGGGTTTTGTTTAACTAGTTTTTGTCTAGTTTTTTTAAGTATTTTTATGGATAAGTGATGTGTTATGTGCGTACTTTTAAGTTTATTCAACTAAAGTGATTTTAAGAGACCACAAACATTTAAATATTACTTTAAGATGACTTTCAACCTGTTTGGCCCACTTGAAGTGTTTTTTTAGTTATGTTTTTATATTTGATCCCTTGGAGAAAAAAGTATGCCCAAAACGTCCCAGTTTCAAGTAAGTGGGTTGAAATTTCCCCCCTGTATTTAGTTGCCACAATGCCACCTGTATGAAGGGATCCTTGAACAAACCTGCAGATGAGACCGAAGATGAAGATGCTAACAAAGAGTATGTGGAAGAGTTAAATCGAGATGCTGTAATGATTGCTGCTGCTAAATTAGTGGCAACTGGAGCTGTTCCTAAGGTTACTTCCTTGTACTTATTCATGATTGTAGTTCTAATTTTGGCTAGGATTAACATTCTTACAAAATTTTAATTGAAATCTATTTCTTGGATGCATATGTTTTAACCTCGGTTGTTATTGTTAGTTGTTTACATGTATAATGGCATAGAGATGGTGGGAGGGTTGGGTTGATAAACGTTAGGACCATTTATGATTAATATATCATCTCACGAAGATATAATTTATTTGAATTAAAAGAATACACTATTGGTGACTTTTGACCTGTGCTCTTTTATTAATTTCTCCTTACAAACTCCCACCATTTTTCTCATATTCTTTATGGCTTTTACTCCAGGAGGATCTTGCCCCAGATATCATTTCTCATTATACAATGCATGGAGCAAGTGTTGCTGAAGTAGTTAAATTTCTGATTGTCAATCTTAGAAAAAAGGATGAGGATGTCTCTGATATATTTCTGAAGGCACTGAAACAGGTAACACACTAACACTCATCATTTACTAAACATAATACTTTTTTATTCTAGTAAGTTAATCAGTAGTAAATGTTGTTTTTGGGAGTCCACTAACTCAAGAGAAGACAAGGAAAGAAATGGTTCAATGTAAATACTAAAGTACACCTTTTAACCCTTAGTAAGTTCATGTTAATTTGTTTCTCTCTTTTTATACCATTTGTGGATAACCTTTATTTTGAGATGAATAGGAATGCACAATAATGAACAAATTCATTGCATATTTGAAGCATGTTTGTGGCAGATTTTCATTGTAGGTTTTCATTAAAGGCGTCACTATGGGCAGGTTTAGTAACAGGTCCAACGGATTCTGGTCAAAACGAGTCATACTTTAGTCTCAGTTGAAATGGATTGGGTTGGGTTTGTTGACTCGTAAACCTTTTCCCCGTTTTTTTAATATAAATAATTAATCCATTAAACATGACTACATAAACAACATGATCATACAATTTGAATCTTTGAATAAAGTTATATAAAATGTTTTGTCCATTAAAAATACACTTTGGACAAATCTAAACCAGTTAGTGACTCATTCGCTTTTTAGCTAATCTTTTTATACAACTAGTCTGAGTTGAAAACAATCACGCTTGAAATTTGCACTACTAGCTTGTCATTATTATTATTATTGTTATAATTTATCCTTTTGTTGGTTTTTCCATTATGATCCTAATTAGTTATTACCTTTTTACCAGGCACATGTACGCTACCTGACTGTAGTTTATACTTCTAATGATGAATCCTTATCTGCCAGAAGACTCAAGGAATGTAAAGATTTGGCAAGTCGGCTTTCTAGCTTCTTTGTTGGTACTACTGCACTTGAAAATTCAAGAACAGTAATTTTAAAGATAGTGAAAGAGGGAGTGGATTATGCCTTCATGGATGTCCCGAAACGTCTGTCTTTCTTGACATGTGCTGTTATGGTATTTGCATTCAAACTTTTTAAGAATGATATATTTAACATGTAAGTACCTCATCTTTTAAACTTTAGACGAGTTATACTGTTATACTTGGAAGTTTATTACTCCCCAGCACTAATATTTATTACAATTGTATGCAGGTTGAAGTATCTTCAAGATCTAACAAGGAATGTAAACACAGATGAAGATCCAAGTGGTTGGCGCCCCTATTTGACATTTGTAGAGAGCTTGCGTGAGAAATCTTCAAAAGTTGAAGGTTGGTTAGATTCTGTAAATGCTTGACTTAAGTTGAAGTTCATGTTATGTTTTTTGAGAGAGTCAAATGCCAAGGGATAAAAAATCTTCCAAATTGTTTATTTATATAACACACCAAACCTATTAAATTGCCTTGCTGAAAAAAGTAAAATTAGTATTGTGATGATATTCTTTTTGTGCTACTAGTCATACTTAAAACACAATTCTTTGTTTATTTTTTAAATTTCAAAAAGGTTATGTGTTTCAGGTTTAACTGACCCACCCCTGGCTGTTTTACAGATGCAATTTACTCGTGAATGTGTTGATTCCTGTTTCTAATTTCAAGACCTTGACAAATCTTTAGTTTTATGATTCTCAGATGTGAGGGAAGGAACGACAGTTAAAAGGGGTCGTGGTCGGCCTCGTAAGCAACCAAAGATCGAAGGGAGGAAACTGTTTGATGAGAAAAGTTCAAGTGAGGAAGAGGATGAAATAAACGCATCCGATCATGACGATGCTGAAGACAATCAAGTGGATGAAGATGAACAGCTGCCTTTAATACAGTCAATTAGGGCTTCTGCTAAACTCAGGGCCCTAAGAGTTTCAAGAGATGAAAACAGACAGCAGACATCAAGGATATCAGGTGCGTGCGTACATACATACATGCATGCATTTGACCCGTCTTCTCCTCCTTTTGTTTGATTTGACCCATTATATGTTCACCTTGTACTTCTCTGTTTCTGTTATAAATATGTAGGATTTCTAAATTTTAATGATGTATTTTGCTTCTGCAGGGGTAGAAAGCTAAAGACGGTCAAAGTTGATGTGTTGAATGTAGAAAGATATGTAGTTTGTTGTTCACCATGTAACATTATGATATCTTGAGTCTATTAGTTCTCTAGGTCTTAAATGTTTATGTCAACCTTTTTTTTACATGTGTTCTCTTTAATGTGATGTTGGTGTTTAAAGACTATATCACTCAGGGCTTTATATCAAGTCTTAGGTTGGATAATTATTGCTGTAACTGTTTTGAGAGCGTGTTGATGGCTCAACCAAGACCGTGTACGTATAGGTTGAACATGGTCAAAGCACAGGCTAAGGATAACACAGGCGATGTGATAGTATTGGGCGTGTTCATAACGTTATAAATGCTCTGATGCACTCAAAAGTCCATAAGTGTTTGAACCCGGGAAAAGCTTAGACTAGCTTGATGATATTTCAAACCATGCACAAACAAAAACAATTCAACATGAACACAAGTTTAGAGATCAAGCTCGAATAAGTTTGATGACACTACACTGAAACTACAATCACAATCAGTTTACCATATGAAAGTAGATCACTAAGTGCAAAGAGTTGGAATTCCTTATTGTCTAACCATCAATGTAGTGAACTAGTGGTGTATATCAGAATTTACAAATAAATATATAAACAGAGACTCATACTGCACTAACTCATAAACCAAATCCCCTTGGACCATACAAACACACAAAATAATTCTCCTCTATAAATTACAAAACCAATTGGTTCTCCAGTTTGTAAATTTCAAGTTTTGGACTCGGATGGAAGCGTACAAGTTACAACTACTGCAAAAATGCTGCAAGCCGGTCTTTGATCATATATATGCGAGTGAGTTCCTATCATGATCTTGAGGACGACCCCTTGTGGGAGTAGGTGGTCTTTGAATATTAAGCTCCTACAACAGAAAGTTTATGATTTTGATGATAATTTATCTTTTAATAATAAGATCGTAAACAGCCCGCTTCATGCTTCATTAACGAGCGACAAAATTTCAAACAGTTAACCCTTATCCATGACTAGAGATGACAAACATGGTAAAAATCTAATTATTACACTATAGTCTAATCATAATTTTTTAACCCTTGTGCTTTTGATTGATTTTCTTATGAATGGGCAGGGTTTGGTTTGTATTGATCTCAAACGGGTCACATAAAAAATAGTTAAAAGGGGTCTAAAATTTCTGGAGTTCCTTTATTAAGAATATTATATCTGCAATCACAATTAGCACATTAATTACTTTTCTAAAATTTAATAAAGATCAAAATGACCCGTTTCAACTTGAAACCCAATTTGACCCATTACCAACCCGGCCCTTTCAACCCGTCTCTTGCAATGCCACCACGAATGAGAGGTTTACCTGCATCCAGGTATCATCTTGGATACGCTCTGGAGAAGTTTCTGGTGATTGAAGTGGTGGTGGTAATGGATGAATTAGTTTTGGAACAATCACTAATCCTCTGCCAATCACCAATATAGCACCAGCGTTGTTGGCGGTCCCTGAATTTTGTTTTTAAATCACAGTTAGACCAAAATATACAACAAAAGAGCAACTGTCGATAAAATCCTATGGACTTTATCTTTTATGACTAAATCCTTTATTACAAGCCCAACAATGAAGTCCTTATTAACAAAAAGTCCTTTCTTGCATGATAAAGCTAGAAATCTTACCACAATAATTGGTTGCAGAAAAAAGGGTAATTAATTGTCCTTGAGCAAATCTTTCAAATCCATCCATTACACATTCATGTGCTCTTATAATAAGCTGAAGTTTATTCTTCTTACAAAAATCTGAAACCCTGTCAGGCTGCATGCGGTTATAAATTCATTAGTAGGAAATGTAATCTAGAGGTGAAAGAATTATGACCTATTCATACAAAATGGGTCAATTTGGTACATGTTGTATCTATTGAATGGCTGAAAGTCATCTGAGATGTATTCGAATGCACGAAACCTACTAAAACATTTATTGTAATAGTTGAATTATTATTATTGTAATAATATGGTTCTGTGGCACCAATGATTCATGTTCTCACTTAAAAAGGTTAGATCATTATAGACTGAATGGTTGGAAGGTTGAGCAACAGGTCAAAACAAGTAATTTATAGATTGTGAAAACAGCCAGGTTGAGTTGGATTGACTCGTCTAATACTTCTTTGTCCTTTTTCGAGTTCTATCAATAACTAATGTATAGATTATAATTAGCATAACTGTACTAATAAGTCAGTAATATACTTCTTCGAATAAACGATTCATGAGGTTGTAAGCATCGGGATATACTTCGGGTGACTTAAGAACATATATACAATCCATAGATTTTAATTAACAAAATGCCAATTTTACCCTCATATAAGAGTAAAATGGAAAAACTAGTAGATTATATCCATTTTGGCAAGTAGACATATTTTGGGTCTTTGGGACACACTAAGATAAAAACGCAGACAATGATTTGGGGACACATGAAGTACCAATTCTGCATATTGCTAACATAAACAAATGGCATGCATACCCCAAAAGTAACAAGTCCAGGTCCCCTAGCGTTTGGTCTCAGACCTTCTACGCTGTCATTTTCTGTGGGGTCAGACCTACAATAAATAAATAAAACTCCTATCAGAAATCTTGAAAAGAGACCAGACCTTGAACTTTTTACCTAATCTACACCCTGGTACTATTAGGCCAAGGCATGTTGGTAAATTAGAACATATAAAATTTCAAAAACAAAAGGAAGTTACCATAGCAAATCCATCAACACAAGAGATCCTGCATCCATAGTTATGGGTCTTTCAATTTTTTCTATTTGCTCAACTAAATGTATCGATCTCCCTATGCCACCATGCATACAGATAATCTTTTTTTCAATAAGTGCTGCAAGTGGGAGGTGGTTAAACAGTTGATTGAACCGAGTCCAAGCCCAGATCCCATCATTTTCTCCCTATACGTCATACAAAATCTGTAAGAAGACTAAAAAAATTGATGTGCCAACATGTGCGGGTCAGGTAACCAGCCAAATTGGGCAGTGCTTGATATCGGCTGCATTTGGTTGACCCGAACACTTTCCTGTTAAACTATTGAATAAAATAATTTAGGAAGTTATATACACCATTTGTCCAGTTCCTTTTAAGCGACTTTTTATATTTTACACATTAGAAAAAAATATGACACAAGCTAACGGATGAAATTGACATCTCACAAACATCCACAAAAAAGGAAAAACAAAATGAAGCATTGACCCATACCATTCTTTCAATGCATTCAAGACGGAAGCCAAAGAGTGCGTTTATATCAGCAGCTTCATGATTCCCACGTATCAAGTGGATATTCTCGGGATACTGAATCTGATAAGTAATTAAAAAAAAGAAAAGAAAAAAGAGTGAAGCTTCAATATTACGTTGAATCATAAAGTTGGTTTGAGACTCTTCTTTCCAAAAATATAAAAGAAAAAGAAAAAATGACACCTTTAGAGCAAGAAGCAGAGTGATGGTCTCCAAACTATGTTGTCCGCGGTCAACATAATCTCCAAGGAATAAATAGTCAATATACCTAAATGCAAACAAAAAGGGATGTTCAAATAAAACTTCCAGTCAATTTTAGTCTTATTATGTCTAGTACCTATTTTGAAATTAACATATTACCAACAAATTGAAACACTAATCTCCCAATACAACATTAGAAGGTTGAGCATAAAAGCAAAATTATCATATAACAATATAAAAATATAAGTGAATAAAAAAGTGCTTTTCAATTTCTTAGAAATGATTTAACTTTAAAATCTTGTTTGTCAATAATCAAGTAGTGCTATATAAATTTAAATGAAGAGGACACCCTATCGTATGCGTATCAAATCCACATCCTCAAGGCTCAAACCAAACTTCATCTGAGTGCATAGAACAGAAATCAACTAAAACTATAAAATATAACTTTTGATTGGGTTTTAGACATACGTAATGTCTCCAGCAGTGGAAGGATATCCATATTCATCGAACAAACGCATCAAATCACCAAATTGACCATGTAGATCACCAAAAACTTTAATAGGAGCTTTTAACTGAAGTACTGTTGGCTCTTGCGAAAATATCTGTTCAGCAGCATTACAAAGCTCTCCAACTTCATAGGAATCAAGAAAAAACCTCCTATTAACTGGGGGTTTCCAGATTCTAGGCCTAAGTAAAGTAGAAATGACCTGCAAATAGATGAAATCTTATTATCTACCATCACATAAAGTTTATCTTTCACTATGTTCTCCATTACAACAAAAAGATCAAGAAAAAGATGGACTATAATTAGAGGGTGTTTGGATGTGTGTTTTGAAACTGATTACGTGGCATTAAAAAATCAAAATTAGAGATAGTCTTGGGAATTAGAATGTGCTTTTGTTGTTTAAAGGTGCTAAAGTTTGTCATTAATACAAGGCCTTTTATTAATGGAAGCTGATTTTTTCTAAAACAAAAGCTTAAGCTCCTAAAAGTTGTGTGCCAAACATATTTCTAATAAGAACATGACAAAAGGCATCTTTAAAGGGATGGCTTGCGTAATAGAACCAGAATTCTTTTAAATAAAATTACAAAAACTCATAAAGTGATAAACAAGAACTTCTATTTCACCCTTTGGAATCAGTTCTGTTGAAGCTGGTATGAGAACTGATTATTCGCCCCTTAAATAACAAATAATCAAAAGCATAATATATTTATCCAAACATAAAAAACTGATAATACCCAGATCTAAATGCAAATCCCAACACCTCCTTAATAAATTTGTCAAATCTTACCTTCTTATGCAAGCCTTGTGGTGACTTTTGCCTAGTAAATTTTTTAGCAGAATATGGCATGTCATTTTGCAAAGGAATCATTCGTCTACTCTCGTTTTCAAATTGATCCAATGACAGCTGTCTTACCAATCCACCAAGGTTACCTACTGCCTCTTTAGCAACCACAACCTGCATAGTTTATACTAACATCAGTTTAAAAAGGTCGCTATGATAACTTTTTGGGACGGAGGGCGAATATAATAGCAAAAGTCGAATTACCCTTTTGAATTTCATAGTTTTAGGAGTGTACAAACATGCAGTTTTACGATAATAACTACGGTCAGAACAAATAACTTGAAAAATATCTTGGAAGTGCACATTCATTTTGAGATTAACTAAAATAGAAAGGTCACTATGAATAACTTTTTGAGACGGAGGGAGTAATAATGTAGTTTTTAGTAATCATATTAAATATTTCAAACACTTTTAAAAAAAGAGGACAAGAAGTGTGTGCAAGTCAACTCAACCCGGCCTATTACCTACTCATTTTGCCACCTATAACATGCATATGAGCGGTAAGCCTATAGAAGAGCAAAATAAAATTAAAATACAAATTTTTAATGACGAGAAAACATACAGCTCTTGGATGAAGTCGAACATCTCCCTCTCCATCACTATCCTCTGAATGGCTCTCTGCAGGTTGTGAGTTATCATCTGCTACCGATTGCTCAGCATTAGCAGCTTGTGCCTGAGCAGCTTGCCAGACAGCATTTGCAGCTTCAGCTTCAGCAGCAGAAGCTTCAACCAGCTTCTCCATAGATTCTTTGTCCATGCTGGCAAAAGAAAAACTTCCATAGTTGAGAAGGAAGACACAGATGAAATTACTTCAACTAGAGGTAACGCTGTGACAATAATGATGCGTCACGTAACAGGTCAAGCTGGATGTGTAGAAAAGGGTCAATTTTATTAGGGGTGGCCATTTCCGATCCAACACGAAGTAAACTGATTAAGGTAATGGCTATATAGAAGGGGTCATAAACATGACCTGTTTAGTTATTAATTCTGGGTTTTAGTTGACCTGACCAACCCGTTTCAAACCAGCCGAACTGCTTTTGTTTAAGCTTTTTTTTTTCTCTAGAACAAGTTGACCCACCAACCCATTTAACCCATTAATATAATGAAATCACAAGGGATAGGGTCCACCATCTTGACACGATTAGTTATTCAGGTCATATTCAACTTGGTTTAAACAAATCCCGAAGGCAGCCAACTGAACCCCACATGAATTGCCTCCACTAATTTTTAGCATGTTGAAACGAGTAGGGTGGGTTTGGGCAAACACTTTTCATCCCTTTCAATAAACAATTAATGTGCTTATTGTGATTACAAAATAACCTAAACAATTTAACAAAACAACTTAGAAGGTAATGTTCAATAAAAAAACTATGGCCGACTTCCATCCTATAAAACACATTAGGTAAACGGGTCCTAAGAGCCACCTCTAGCTTCAAAAAGAAAGAGTTAGTAGGGCCAAAAGGAAAAACAGGATAACCTTAAGCCTGTAGTTGAGGGACTCTGAGAGCCATTATCTGAAGATAACGGATCAAATGGGTTCAAACTATTCATCCTGGGACTGCTCACATTGGATGACCTCTCCGTTGATAGTACAGGAGTATTGACATCAGATTGAAAAGGTGAATTCTCTGCTACAAGGAAATCATCTAACAACACCTCTGCATCACATAAAAGTAAAAAAAAAATATTATCTTAATTCAAGGAAGCAAAAGAACTGAAGCATAGATTGTTTAAATTACATGGCACTAGATGGGATAATAACTAATCAAAACCAGATAATCAGTAGTAATATAGAGTGCTGTACAAAATAGGGTGTTTAATGTGCCTCTGCTAATTGAAGTTGTAATAATATAATGTGCCAGTTTCTGATTATTAATTAATTCCTCCGTCCCAAAATATATGTTCATTTTTTATTATTTTAGCTTGTTCCAAAGGAAGGTCCACTTCCAAGATAATCTACCAACATCCCATTCTACCCTTAATTACACTATCACAAAACTGCATTAATTGTACATTTCTAAAACCATGTAACATTTCAAGAGGGAAAAATTGACATTTATCTAATATATAAAACTATAGCTAAAACAGTGTCATTTTTTCTTAGACATATTTTATGGAACGACCAAAATAGATATTTTGTGAAGACTGTAGAGTTGTAGACATTTTGTGAAATAGGAGCAAAAGTCTAAATTAGGTGAAAAGGTGCATGAACGGTAAAATTCATGTACTGCTTATCTGACCCCTATACAATCTGAAGCAGAATTTGTTTATCCAAAGCTCCAAACATTTAGACCTGATTATTATGACTTGAAATTAACTATTCTAGGGATCCAAATACCCTGATTTACTGTTTTGACAATCATGCTTAGGATAAGAAAATTTATGGGTGCTACTGCTGCTGTCCCATAATTATAGTCCTCCTTTCAATTTTAATTTGTCCCAAGTGATTCTCCCCATTTAAAAAAAATGGATTGTTATAACTTATTAATTTTCCCATTTTACCCTTATAACTAAATCTTACAAGTTTTACAAGTCACTTGGGGTATCTTAAATGCATTAACATTAGAGATTGTAATCATGCAAGGTAAAAACTGCAATAAATGTACATATTTTATATTACATGTTTTTTGTTTGCGGACAGCTATTTTGGGACAATGAAATTATGATCTACTAAAGTACCCTTACCGCCCCTAAGACCGCCATAGACATATAACCGTACACCAACAGATGCAGCAGCATGCCGGCAACGACGCATAAGCTCTAAAGAAGGATCTTCTGATTGGCCCTTGTTACCACGTGGTGCAGTTACTAACCCATGTCTATCCAACCAAACACCAGCAGCAGTGTCCAAAACTGTAAATCCACATTGTAAATATAATATAATTTATCATCTGATAATAATAAAAGGTTACCAACTGAACTATAATTAACCTGCAACAGCTGCTTCACCGTCTACTGCCCGGCCTCCCCTCACAACACCTCCTGTGACATGCAATCGGGCCCCAACAAATACCTGATTTACCAGCAGATGAACTGATAAGTAGGAACACTAATATTATCTATTTTTTATTTTTGATAAATAGTTGGTGTGTTTATTATTATTGTTAAGAACAATAATATTGTAATGATAAATAAAATCCTTGGATAATGATTCTTGTTGATAACTAAAATCCTTGGACAATGATTTAATATCTTGTATTCATAAAAATAGTCTTGGGACAGTTTCAAGCCATTTGGCCTGCTTGAGATAACAAAAATCAAACCATCTTGGTTTTAAAAGGCACAAATGCTTTGAGGCGCTTAGGGTCTTGGAAGCTGAGGCGCAAGCCGAAGATACGCAAGGCATCTGATATTCATAAAACGCTTATAAACTAGTTCTATATAGTGTTTTCTACCTTGTTAATCTTTAAACGCGCAAAACTAAGTTATTAAAAGAAATACACACAATTTAATAATATAAAAAGAATGAACTATCCTATGTGTGGGATTTTCTTATCTCTATGTACAACGAAAGAAGCTCATGGAAACAAAGTATTTCTTATCTCAATTTACAACCAAATAAGCTCTATTTACAACCAGACTCAAACCCACTCGTACAAAGTATTACTAATCTCTATGTGCACCGACACCGACCTTGGTTTTAAAAAGCGAGAAGCGCTCCAAGGCGACAAGGTCTAAAACCGAAGCGCAAGGCGCGAAGCGCAAAAGCGGATGGCTTTTCGAACGTGAAGCGCTAAGTGTTTACATAATTTTTTTTAATATAATCCTTTAGGTTTTTAGCAACCCCACCCAAAATATAGCTATAAATAATGTTTATATATGCTTTAATGTATAAATTACATGTATGTATAACTTCTTTAGCAACATTTATAGCACTTTGAAGCAAAAAATCACCCCCTATACAAGAAGCGCGCGCCTCGGAGGGATTTTTTTCCAAAAAATCACGCTTTTCTTGCGCTTCTTGTACAACATGCGCCTTGTGTTACAAAAAGCCTAAACACTCGCCTCAAGGGTCGCTTTGCGCCTAGGCGCGCCTCAGGCGCGCTTTTTTAAAACCAAGACACCGACACGCTCTATATCTGCCTCTCTCTCTTCTGTTTTATCTTTTCTTTGTTTCTTTTCTTACAACACCTTAAAGTAAATAGAAAAATCATGATGTCCTACTACCTCCACAACAACCAACTAACCGACAAAGCTCTTGGTTTTGACAATTTTCCCCATTGCTGTAACTCTCTTTGGCCCCTCTCAACTGGGTACGCAGCTATCTCTCAGTCGTAGGTACCCCTATGCTCTCTTGAGGGTGATATACACTATACAGATCTTGTCATGGTGTCTTAAGGCACCTTATACACAAAGTCACTGAAGCAATGCCTCAGCTAAAAAAGACTGCCTCAAGCTGCTTCATGAATCATGGATCACTCCCCACATCCACCTTAAAGCACTTCCCAGTTTGCCTCTTCCGCCTAGCACCTCAAGCACACTTCTTTAAACCAAGCAACCCATTCATAAGTAAATAGGTTGAAACTGCCATCTCTACTTACCACTAATTACTACTTTTGTCCAAAATAGTTAACCACAAACAAAAGAAAAAATAAAATAAAATAGAGGAACGTAATTATACTAATATTACATTAACCTTAAGGAATGTAATATACCATTTCACATGCTTTAATTATGATAAAGCCATAAAGGTAACCATAGGTCAAATTTAAGAAAAAAATAGTAATTAACAATTACTCAATTTGAAGCTAGATAATTATGATGGATGGGGTAAAAACAAATCAAAGGAGAGAGATAAAGAGTCATGTGCCAAAAGATGCAACTCAACATAGTTAATGATTTTATTGTGGCCAACAAAAATATTATTACATAACAACATAAATCCAATTCACTTACCGAGGCATGTTGGTACCTTGATGAAGGAGCAACTCCAGGTGCAAGAGTCCATTCCCATTGGCCATTCCTATGCATCAGCAGTCCATAAGCATCTGCTAATGGCTGAAATTAGCATGTAAATCAGAAACAAATATGTCAATATTGGTAAGCATTACCAATTATTTACAAGATTCATAATCTTAATTTCAACCAATTACATTACCAAATCTTTACTTCTATCTGATTTCAAAAATGCAAACACTACTTGCATATAAATATATAATAAGATACGCAACGAGTGTTACATGTATGCCATTACTAAAAAGAGAAATGTAATGTATTAATCAGCACTTCAGCAGACATCAAATACAGCTCGTTAAAGTGCCACCACATCTTTTTATCACTAACTGAGATACAGCAAAGTAGTGTGCAAGAATGGAGTGGTAGTAATAGTAACATGAGTCCTAAACTCCTAATAAAAGCAAATGGAGGATAACTAAGACTTTGGAACTAAAATCAGAATATCATGAAGTAATTCATAACATTATTATGCTGTATGTATATTTAAGATAGCCCATACCGTGCCGGAGGTGTCTCTTCCACCACAAAGCAAAAACATACCATCTGAACGGGCACTAGCTGTTGCATACCTGCAAAAAAAAAATCTCACTTATAAAAAAATATATATAATACACACCATGTTCAGTTTGGTGTGGTCTGGTATCACCATATCAGTCAAACCAAGATCTGAATTCATGCAATTAAACAACTCAATACTATTTTCTAAAAACAAGAAAAAGAACTAATGTAAGAAGGTATAATAAAGAGATTGGTGTAGTCTAACCCAAGGCATTTAAAAAATTACAAGCTTATTGAAGTTAAAATATATTATGTATACACAACTGCAAAATTCACTTACATTCTAGCAGAGGGTTTATCACCTTCGGGATTCAGCTTCTGCCAGGCATATGGTTTTTTAGCAGTATCCAGAGCCCAGGCATCTGACAGTACTCTCTTTCCTATAGAAAAAGAATGCAGGATGCTAATACTAGTTAGATTAATTATTTTACCATGTTAGAGGTACTTCTGGTCATTGCCGAAATATAAGATAAATAATTTGATACCCAAAAAGACAGCACTTCAGCATTCTACTAAAGCTTTGGGAACTTAAACTTGATGTCTTTCATGTATAAGACCCAATCACCCGTGAAATATTTAATGAAAATAAAGAAGATACAAACTAAATGCAGAACATGCCTGCTCTTGAGAGGCTAGGTTCTCTCATCTTAACTTACCCAGGGTTGGTAATCAGATAAAGCTTGATTATATAATTCTAACAATAAAGTGATAAACGTATTAGAATTTAGAAACATCCTCACCGTCATTGCCACTAACAGTAACAAGGTATCGTTGGGCAACCAAGTCCATGACATGTCCATATCGAGGGCCAGGCCCTGGTCCCTGAACAACAAGTCTGCACTCCAGAAACAAGAAGTCAATCAAGTCAACACTTCAAATAAAAAGTAAGCAACTCAAACAAAAAGCGCAAAAAGTGAAACTCTAACAAAATGTTACCTGTGCCATTTATATTTGTCATTACTCATGTCAAGCACATAAAGATCATCCGTCGAATGCCCAGCTGGACCAATACCACCCTAGTCACGCAACATCAAACCATCAAATCCTGATTCATTAATCTTCAAAATCAAAAGCTCGTAAACATAGTCTAACACTACCTGAAAAACAACCATGGTTCCGACAGCAGCAGCCGCATGAGCAGCCCTGGGCGAAGGTGGTTCTCCAACAGGCCGAATTCTGTAAAAAAAATTCACAATCAGCACTCAACTTCTAAGCAAATTAAGAAACTTCACCACAACAAGATTAATAAACCAGAATCACCTGGTCCATTTCCTAGTTATAACATCATATGAATGAACAGAGTTTGTCACACCAGCCAACCCTACATTACAAAACCAACAAAAACCAATCAACTTTCATCTAGCAAACACCAATCACGTAACAACCAACACAAGTTCACGAAATTACTGATGCCAGGGACCGTAGACGACGCGCCACCCTCGATCGCGGTGGCGCCACCGAACAGGATCAACCGAGGGCCATGAGATTTCGTCGGAGCAACTGCAGTAAGTGTATGCGCACACCTAGGCCCAGGAGCATCCTCTTCCGTATCCCAATACGTCTCCAACGACTGATACGTCGGAGCAGGTTGCAGCCACGGCTTCGAGTTTGAGCCCATCAAACCCTAAACCCCAAATTCTCACCGATCACAAATTCGCTTCACACAAGTGAAAAACTACCAAAAACGAATCTCGATCAACAACCTACTCATCGGAAAACGGATCGGAGGGGGCGGAAGCCGGCGGAGCCACGGCGGAGGTGCGGTGGCGGAGATTACGGCGTTTTGATCTGAATCGGTAATCAATCAGTGTATCGATTGAATTGATGATACTGAAGATGTTGATTGATGGAATCGTGAGGTGAATTTGAGGTGTTTTGGTGATGATGAATGGATCAACGACGATGAGATTGAAGATGAAAGTAGGTCAGCTGCAAAGAGTAGAAGAAAGTGGGTTTGAATTGAAGTTTGAAAGGGTGTCTCTGTACAAGTGATGAAGTGCTTTTTGTGTTTCCTCGAAGTAACAATCTGGAAAGTTGTCAACGAATAAAGTGAAAGGAAACAAGAGAGAGAATTATGAATATTATTGTCATCTTATTGGAAGGTTACAACTTGCATATTACAAACTTGTGTTGTGTTTTTTGTTGAGAAGTTATAAACTCGGTATATAATAGAGAAATTATGATTAAATTTGTAATTTTACTATCAATTCTAAGATTACATATGAAAAATTATAAATTTTAATGTGTAATATCAAAAGATTTATTTCTATTATACTATTTTTTAAACTTTAAATATTTGTACTCTATCATTTTCTAATTAAATTTAAAGTATGACTATTATATTTAATGTTATCTTAATCTATATATATTTATAGTATTATATAATGCAACTTTTTGAACAACATTGTAATTTTAATCCATTTTTAAGACACTTAAGGGCAATTTTGTTACATTTCGTGCAAATGATTATGCATAAACAGCTTGTTATTTACAAGTCTGCTCATCCATATAGTAATATATTTATATGTTTGATATCTCACATTAATCGAATAAAAAAACAAAATGAGAGTTACACAATAAGGGAGAGCAAGCTAAAGACATAGTACTAAAAATATTTATACCCTCGACGCATCACGCGGGTTTCATCCACTAGTACTAGAATTAAGCGTTTGTGTTGTTGTGGGGCGTAAAACTGTGAAAAAACTAAGTTGAAACGTTGTCGCGAACTTGCACAGAAAAGGTAAGAAAAGCGAAAAAAGTTGTTGGATGCATTCAAACCTTATAAGAAAAACGTTACAAATTTGTGTGTTGCTCCGAGACTGTTGATGATATTTGAAGCTTTATAAAAAGAAAAAATGTTAATAAGCATGTGAAAATTTGTATTTTATAAAAATTATATTTTAAATATTGAAGGATGAAATAAGTACAAGGTAACACACGCACGGACGGTTGTACATTATGTCTTACGTGTTTCAAGTTTAGGTTTTAACGTATAGTATAATTACACGGACGGTTCTTATGGATTTAGTCCATGAACTTAAATTAATGGATTTGGTCCCTAATTTGATTGTTTGCTTTCAATATTGTAACATCACGTATATACAATGAATAAAATATTATATATTGATGATAATTTAAATTTTTTTTAGTATTAATAATAATAATAATAATAAAAATAAGAACAATAATAGTATTAATAATATTAA
>BJCN01335397.1:0-17153 GCA_018326445.1 Flaveria brownii
ATGTGTGTTTTGTTTATCAAGATTAAGGTATTTACTCCTTGTAAACGGAGACTAGCCCTCTCGAATCAGGCCGACTATCTTGTAATTCCGTGTCTTAGTTAATCGAAATTTCAGTTCCTATCATAGACCCATTCTAAAAAATAACACATTACAACCTGAACCTGTTTTGGCTCGTTACCCAACCCGCCAGACCTGCCCAATTGCCGCCTCTAGGAAATATATGTCCATAAGAAAACCTGCAGATACGCGTCTAATGAATTATTCCACCTTGCTATTTCATGTATCTGACAATTATTTCCAAGACATTCTATAACATTATTTTTTATTTTCTTTTGTATGATGATTTGATAGTATGGCGTCAGTTTGTGGGGGTTGCCTTGCATTACAAGACGCTGGAGTACCATTAAGGAGCTCTATTGCAGGTATAGCAATGGGCATGGTTCTGGACACAAAGGAATTTGGGGGAGATGGGACTCCACTTATTTTATCTGACATCACCGGATCTGAGGATGCTTCTGGAGACATGGACTTTAAGGTAAGTTAGGTATTCTAAAGAAGTTACTTGGGTCCTTCTAAATAATGTTTTCTGGACACTGGTTTTATAAACAAAAAACAAAATAAAGGATTTGGTTATGAAATTAAACCATTGCTGACTTCAAACAATACAGGTTGCTGGGAATGATGATGGAGTAACAGCATTCCAAATGGATATTAAGGTTATGTATGATATCTTTTTGGGTTTTCTTTATTTTGAACAAATTGGAGGATATTGGTGGTTTTATATTTGAACAATATCCCTTTCTACATTATAGGTAGAAGGAATTACATTGTCAACAATGAAGCAGGCTTTACTGCAAGCAAAGGAAGGGCGAAAACATATTCTTGGTAAATTTCTAACACTGTAACACATCATATCAACATATTTAAATTATTTGTATCATCATCCACACATATTTGACTTAGTTTGCATGAAACATGTTTTACATTTTCAGCTGAGATGTGGAAATGCTCACCTCCCCCATCAAAGCAGCTTTCTAAGTATGCTCCACTTATTCTTGTTATGAAGGTTAGTTGTCATCTCTCAGCCCTTTGTTCTGGCATGACATGGAATACCCATATTGCTCACATTTTAAAACAATTATTGTAGGTTAAACCTGAGAAAGTTAACCTAATTATTGGTTCTGGGGGTAAAAAGGTCAAGAGTATTATTGAGGAGACTGGTGTGGAATCTATTGACACTCAAGATAATGGAACAGTAAGCTAAGCATGCCAGCTTTTTTATGCTGCTATTCTTGCAGTCTCACATGTGTCATTGACTATTTCAGGTCAAAATAACTTCTCGAGATTTGGCAAGCTTAGAAAAGACTAAAACTATTATTAGTAACTTGACAATGGTTCCAGTTGTTGGTGATGTATATAGGTATCTTTCTTTCTATGTGAAAGTACTGCTTCCTTCTGATTTTTGCCAAATGATTTACGTTTTGATGTATTTTTTTCTGTATGTGTGGGTATTATCTTAGTTCACATTCAATTCTCTGATGTTCTGTTATCAGGAATTGTAAAATCACATCTATTGTACCTTATGGAGTTTTTGTTGAGATAGTTCCAGGCCGAGAGGTATAGCGTCTACCCTAAGTATCAATCATTATCTTATGTTTAAACAGCATTTTGCATGCCATGATTTAAATTTGTATTGCGAACAAATTTATTTTCTGGAAGCTTTGCAATATATAAAAGTTAAAACAAAACTGAACTCTTTTTCAGGGACTGTGTCATATTAGCGAGTTAAGTCCAGATTGGCTGTCAAAACCAGAAGATGTAAGGGTTAACACCTTTATTATCACCCTTTATTCTTTCAGTCAATTCATGATTATTTTTATTTCCTTCAGGCTTTCAAGGTTGGAGACCTTCTTGATGTCAAACTCATTGAGGTTTGAATTTCTTTCCTTCTATACCTGATTTGTAATAATGTCTTAACTGAGATGATTTATGCCGTTCAAAAAACAAAAACTGAGATTAATCACCTTTAATGAAAGAAGATTTATTTCAGTTTTATGGTATGTTATTTAGAATTGTCTCATTGTGATTTATAGATCAATGAGAAAGGACAGCTTCGACTAAGCCGTAAAGCACTGCTTCCAGCTCCAGATAAGAGTACAGATAAACCTAATGAAAATCAGCCTACAGCTGGAGGGTCACCAGGCAGTGGGACCCCACAAAAAAGTACAGACAAAAGTAAACCTAAACAAAGGTCAAGCACACCAAAGGGTGACGTTGATACAAGCCCTGAAGGTACATTTACCAAGAGATATGTAGGGTCTCGCAAAATTGATCCAAAAACAAGCAGCAGCAAACCTGATACTGTTGCATCTAGTGATAGTGGAAGTGCACTAGTTAATGGAGAGGCTCAAGTTGGTTAAAGATTACATGGGGGTAAAAAAGTAATTTGATCTGTTTTGACATAAAAGCTATGTTGGATGATGACCTGCTCTAGAAGAATAGAGGTATAAAATATCAATTTCGAAAAGATCAAAATTACTTTCTTAACTAAGAACATGTTAATTACACTAAAGAGGCTTATATGTAATTGGTTATTGGTTCTCTTGGCAGGAGGTTTAATATGTGTAATCACCAGTTGGATCTTGGAACAGAGTAAACAGGACTGCCAAACTAACTTGTATTTATGTTCATGACCAGATATGGTAACAAGATCGATTATTCACATTTCCATATGATTTTACAAGGTAATTAATATTTTTATTCTTCTAAAGAATTGCTGGGAGGTCAAAGGGACACTCGGAAAAATGTAATTATAAAAACCAGCTGATGCTGCATAGTGAATTTGCAAGTTCTACAAATGAGACAGAATCTACGTCAGCCTAGTTTTGGAGTCGTTTTCCCAGAAACACTAGTGATTTACGGTCGTTTGCTAGATTGCTACATGATTGTTATTGCTTTTATTAGTTTTACCCGTTTGACTGAAAACAAGAAAACTCGAGGCTGTGGACAGCAAGTCAAAGAGTCCCTTGATTAGAAGGGTCTTCGGGCTTTATATGCTTTCTCAAATGACTTGTGTGGCCAAAACATGGACCTGAACTAAAATCGGTTTAGGGTGGTGTGAGGACTGGTTAATCCTGATTTTCTTGTGTGGCCAAAACATGATTCAAGGCCTCTATTTTCATGTATTTGTAAGGTTTGTATACTGTTGTTTCACATGAAATGGTGTGAGAGGCTTTTGCTTTAAGTTTCTTTTGGTGACGTATCATTTTCTCTAATATGAACTTTATAGGACCAAAAAAAACTAACCTTTGACATATTAATGAATTGAGGAATTCGTATTATTGAGAATGACAATTGAATACAAATATATATAGATGCTGCAACTAACAACTTTAGCTAACTCTATGCTATCTATAAGGAACAAGATAATTACAAAAGAAATAAATATTGAATAAGTCAACTTGTGTTTATCTCTTTAGATGACTTCGGTTTAATATGACATGGGAGTCTCGGCGATTGAATTTAACCTTGTGGTTTCCAATTTATGTGGGAATGGATGTTTGATTTAGGTGTTCCTGTTGGGTTCAAGCTGGTGAAATCTTCGGCTTGCAGGTCATCGTCTTAAAAACTATCAAAGTGAAATCTAGATACCCTTTGTTTTTAACACTACGTTACTATCAAACAAAAGGTCAAAAGCTTCTTTTAAATTTTAATGGTATAGAATGTAATGTTATGGTTAATGTTTTCTTGTTTACAACTACATTTCTTAAATACATTATATTCAATTAAGTAGCGAACATGCACTAAAATGTGAATTTCGACATTGTATATGTGTTTTTATAAACAGAAAGATGGGATAAATTTTATGGTACTAAAGTATCTGAAAACAACAAAATAACCGGTTTGAAATAAACAACACGAAATTATTTACTAAAGACAAATTATTTGATTTTAATACAAACATATCACCATGACAAAAAAAACAAACAAACTTCTCACTAGTTTTGTAGAATGGTTTATCTTCTTCAAATTTACTTAGATATCAACCGTGTTCATCTTGTGATTAAAACATTCAACCACTTATAAGAATTAATATTTTAAAATATTACTATCACCCTACGACCGGAATGCTCAACCATAAAAAATACTATAACGAGTGTTCATCTTACGACTAAAATGCTCTCCCACTCAAAAGAAATAGTTTTTTCACGCGCCTTGATATCTTACATGTATCGCGTGGTATCGCGTGATAATCATACACCACGCGAACAGGGGCCCGTTAAAATGGCTCCAAAAACAAGCCATAAGCTCGCTCGTTCCCATACTTTCCCGCCAGTTCTTCACACACGCAACACACACCTTCTCCCTGATCTTGAATCATGCTTTGGGTCGACAAATACAGACCAAAAACCCTAGACAAGGTTCTCGTGCACGAAGATGTCGCTCAAAATCTCAAGAAATTGGTACTCCCTACTAATTCAATTCAATCCTCTTGTTATCGTCTGAAATTTTATATTTTGACTTCCGAAAGCTAGGGTTTCCCGTTAATTAACATCTCGATTTTCATCATGTATCAACAAGGTCACCGAGCAAGATTGCCCACATTTATTGTTCTATGGCCCACCGGGCTCCGGCAAGAAAACCCTAATTATGGCCCTTCTTAGGCAGATGTTTGGGGCTAGTGCTGAGAAGGTTTATCTTATCTCGAATTTCTTCGTTTTATTTGTGGGATGTTATATTGGAAATGAATTTGTATTGTTTTTTGTTTCTGAAATTGATTGATTTACAGGTGAAAGTAGAGAACAAAAACTGGAAAGTTGATGTAAGTGTCTCTTGTTTTTATTTACATCTTATTATACTTGATTATGCAATAAGATTGAAACACTGAGTGAAACATGTGTCTTTGATTGAAACGTTGATTGAAACGTACCTATGAATTTTGAATCCTGTGAAGCAGTAGGTTTTACTTTAAGTGTGAAAATGTTATCTATCCGTTCGAAAGCATTTACAACAGTTTATTAGTTCATATGTTGTGACTTGTAAAATGTAACATGGTTGCTTCTGTTGCAGGCTGGAAGTAGGACTATCGATTTGGAACTTACAACTCTATCAAGCACCCACCATGTGGAGCTGAACCCCAGTGATGCTGGTTTTCAGGACCGGTATATTGTTCAAGAAATTATCAAAGAAATGGCGAAAAACAGGCCAATTGACACCAAAGGAAAGAGGGGTTTCAAAGGTTGGTTTAAGATTTACTTCAATCGATTTTTGCTAGTAACAGCCCATAGTTTGTTCTTTTTTATGTCTTTTGTTTTTTTATCTCAGTATTGGTGCTCAATGAGGTTGATAAGCTTTCAAGAGAAGCACAACATTCCTTAAGAAGAACAATGGAGAAATACAGTGCCTCTTGCCGTCTGATCTTATGTTGTGACAGCTCATCAAAGGTTACTGAAGCAGTGCGCTCTCGTTGTCTTAATATCAGAATAAACGCACCAAAAGAAGATGAGGTTAGTGTATGAATTTGAATCTGAATAGGGGCTTGTTAATTGATTGTATGCACAAGAAAAGCTCATGGATTTCATTGAATGTTTAACTATAACAAATGCATCTCTTCCGAGTAGCAATTTTAAGTCGAAATGAAAAACTACAGTGTGAATTTGCAGTTTAATAGCATGCTCTAGTTTGTATTTCAGATTGTGAAAGTTCTGGAATTTATTGGCAAGAAAGAGGGGTTACAACTTCCTCCTGGATTTGCTGCTCGTATAGCGGAAAAATCAGGTCGGAGCTTAAGGAGGGCAATATTGTCATTTGAGACTTGTCGTGTCCAACAGTTGAGATCAGTTTTGAATTATTTTTTGTTTCTTTGTGCTGCTTCTGAAAGCAATATTAATATTAGATTTTTCACGTAGGTACCCTTTTACCAGTAATCAAGTAATTCCCCCAATGGACTGGGAAGAATATGTATCTGAGATAGCATCTGACATTATGAAAGAACAGAGCCCTAAAAGGTTTATTACTCAATTGTCATTTTCTTTATAAACTTTCTACGGTACATATGTGTTGTCACTTAATAATTATATGCTTCTGCTGTTAACTTCTTTTCAAGCTCTTTTGTTGATATAGGTTGTTCCAAGTTCGAGGAAAGTTGTATGAGCTACTTGTTAATTGTATACCTCCTGAAATTGTATTAAAGGTTTTATTCTCATGTCACAGAATCTCTTTTTTTTTAATTATCTTTTTGCAAGTTGTAGTTGAAACTGAAGGTTTTTTGTTGATTTAGAGGCTGCTTTATGAATTGTTGAAGAAACTAGATGCTGAATTGAAGCATGAGGTCTGTCATTGGGCTGCATATTATGTAAGTTCGTGCTAATGTCTCATCAAAGAATTGTAATACTGTAGTACCATTTTTTTTTAAATTGTATGTTTCCTTTTGTTATTTTTATATCTATGGTTTCGATTCGGGTCTACAATTTCTTTATCTTGTCTTTGCTGAATGGTGTTTTACTGACTGATAATCAAATAATCTTCAATTATCTGTAGATGTTATAATTTTAGAAGAGTACATCTGTCATTTGACAGTTTAATCATTTTCCTGAACTATATATTTAGAGGTTTCTAGTGTAATTGGACAAAGGAGTGAGTGAGTGACTATTTTCTAATTCCGGTTTCTTGTTATTTCTTTTTCAGGAACATAGGATGCGTCTTGGACAGAAAGCTATTTTTCACATTGAAGGTATTTTTATGCACTTCTCTAAATTTCATAGTACTTTTACAGCAGTTGCTATTAACATGTATGCATTAGGCTGAACTCTGCATTAAATAAGCTGCTAATCTTTCATCTTCCCTAGATGACATTATTGACATGTGCATCTTACTTTCCAAGATCTCTTATACAACACATAATTAGTTTATGTTTGTGATAACATGTGACATAATAAAATGTACATACTCAAGATCCATCAACAAAAAATACCCCATGCATCTGTTGCAACTGCAGCACACGACATATGTACATCTACAAAATAAATGCTCCCTCTTTCTCAAGTATTTTAAATTACCTGTTGGTCAACAATTAGTCGTGATTATAATGACAAGGGTTAAATATGTAACTTCAGTGTTCTCCAAAAAAAAAAGGAAATGTTGTTGTTTCATCTAGAGAAAGGGGGATTTACCTTTTCATATGATTTCATGAGTTTTTTGTACCCTTAAGTACTAAACAAGGTGGTTGATGTATATTTTCTCATAATGTCAATTGCAGCATTCGTAGCCAAGTTCATGAGCATTTACAAAGGCTTTCTGATTGCAACATTCGGTTGATGCGTATGAACTTGTTATGCCAGCAGTATAATTCTATGCTTCATCAATGTCAGCTTCTGAAATTTTACATGTAGTTGTTTTTGTTAAAAAGACATTTTGCACCCTCCCCTTTGTTCTTAATATGCACAATTTTCAACTTGAAAGTCTTTCAGGTTGAGGAGACTTTGTAATGGGAGGATTTTGTAAGAACTTGTTTCCTATGTTTATACCAAGATATTGCAACTTTTAATGATTTTAATAAGTCATCTTAATAATCATCGTGTACCTAATAAATAAAATTGGGTTTGAACCTAAGATTGCTATATCCTTATGTCCTGGTCGTTTTTGTCAGAACATTGGTTGAGTAAATTTTCAATCAGGAACCAACTCATTTTTTATTTATCAACTATTTTATTGTTTTAATACATACATAATATGTATGATTTAATTATTATTTAAAATTTTAAAGATAGTAATATTTATTATATAATATTTATATTTTTTATTAAATAAGTTTATTATTTTTACGTAGATGGAATGGATTTGAAGGATTGTAATCAACTATGTAATGGTTTATTTCATTACCTTTGTCAACCAAACATGTCTTTTTTCATTAACCCTCAATGATTCATTCCATTCCATCTTTCATTACTCCATACCAAACGCTACCTAAGAGTCGAGGTTTGCTTCAATTTGGACTGGAACTCCAGCTTGACGTGAACTCATATTACAACAAAACATTATTTAAGCAATACGAAGATTTCAACACAGATGTAATATTAAACAATATCATACATTTCGTTCTGATTTCTGACACCATACAAGGAGTCCACAACCCCTAATAATTAAATAAACAGGTGGAAATATTAGAAAGCAAAACAATACATTGGGAAATTCAGAGCCTAATAATATTCCACAAGTACACATGCGTGTATAATAAAATATATTTACATCGGATGAATGTCCCTTGGTCGAATGTAGCACCACAATATAATACAAGTTGCTTAAACCACAAGGCTTCCCAATATGACAGAATCTAAGTTCGATGATGCTTCTCATTGTCATTGTCATGTTTCATGGTCTGATGGTCTATTCAGAAGGCAATGATTCTACACTGCTTTGATAAATCTCATCCACATGTGATGCAGGCACATAAACTGCATGTTGTAACGAGCTGTGGGTCCGCCCGTATATCACATATACAATTACTCCAATCAACAGCCATATTGATACTCTCATCCAAGTATCCGCCCTACAGTTTTCATACAAATTATAGTCTTTCATTAGTAATCTTAACTTGTTTTAATGGAATGGTTTAGGAGGTTTTCCAATAGTTATCTTTTTTTCTGTTTACTTCTTTGACCCGTTATTTATAAGTATATGGGTCGAATATATCCACCTTTAGTTATCAGATTATATTGTTCTTTTCAAATTACTTGTCAGGCACTCAAAGGCCTTCCCAAATATGCTTTAAAATGCCAAGAGAAATCAAAATATCAGAGCCAGTAAGTATTTGACTTCCAAAAGTCAATGTTGACTTTCATAAAAAGACTCGTACAGTCATACAAAATGACAATACTTACCCAAGATTTAGGAGCAAATACATATTGATAAGAATTGAAAGGATTGGCAGGAGAGGAACCCATGGGCATATGAAGCCTGAACAGAACATTTAGAATCTATTCAATGTTTGATCTTTCATGGAAGTCAACTATAGAGGAAACAATGAATATATTCAGCAAGATAATGTTCAATAACAGATATATTACCGCCTGTGTGCCCAAAGTTGTGTCGGGCATCATCCTGTTCTATATAAGTGAGCACACCTAGACTGAATAATAACAGAAGTCCACCAATTCCACATACTGTCAACCGAAAATAACTATTCATAGAAGCAACAACAATGGAGTCAGTAAACCTCACAAGTTTTGATCATTTATTTAAACCATATTAGATAAAACACAACTAAATCATCCCATTCATAAGTAAAATTGCTGAAAGCGCGACTTCTACTTGATCATTGTAAATCCTACGGGGTTTATGCAGAATTTTTGTACTTGAGTTAAAAGCAGTCCAAATTTTAGGATTTTTGGACCGGATCCCAAGTCTTTTTTTGTCAGGCTTATCATTTTCTCGTTAAAAACGATTAGAAAAGAAACAGGGAATGAACCAACCTAGGAAAACCAAGATTTGAGGCTGAATATGTAATAATCAATGCTCCAACACAAGTAAGCATTATAGTCCACCCTGCGATTTTTCTTCTCCTTTTTTCATTAAATAAGGCTGCAAAAATCAGAATATTTCATTGACCCTTCAAATTTTCTAGTGGAAGATGGTCTATATGAAAGCTAAGAAATCTGGATTATAAACCTTGAGCAGCTACTTTAGCAATTAGAGGATATTCAGCTGATATCTCTCCCTTTTGAAGTAAAGGTTTATTTTTCGCCCCAGAAACACCAGTTTGACCATTGCTGACCTCAACATCGGTTTCCTCACTTCCAATCATATTGCAATAACGCAAAGAAACCGAATCTATGGCTGCCTGAAGTGAAGATGGAAGTGGGACCTCATCTGGTGGGACATACCGAAGTATCAGAACTGAAATCGCCACCATTGTGAATGCAAGAAGTGTGCCTACACTAACCTGAAACACAAAGAAGCATATATTAAACATCTTATGTATTATTAAAGGTGAAAAAATGGGTGGAGCGGCTGTCGGGTGAGCTGGGTAACGGGTCAAAAAGACTTTGGGTTGAAACGGGCCACTTTACTAAGCCTTTGTATAAACAGATTTTGGAGGTTGTATAGAAATTTGACTTTTAAGTGACCTTAAATTATCCTGATGATGGAAATAACGGTAGAAGTACAAATAAAATGGAGTAAAAATAAAGAAACTTACCATCCCTGCCAACTGCTCAACATCCATGGAAAATGCAAGAATGGCAGCAATCAAACCAGTAACAATGGTGCTCTTAACAGGAACTTGGGTGCGCGTATTTACTTCTGAAAAAAACGATGGGAGCAAACCATCTCTAGCCATTGCCATCAGGATTCGTGGCTTCATGACAGTAGAATTCTCAGTTAGTCTTAAAAACTCATTAACGTAAACATATTATGAGTTTGTTAACATCTAATAATATAAAAGAACTAGGTCTAAACTTTGATTAACTTTTCATAATCAATAAAAGGTGTTCCAATACCTGAGGCAAAAGTGAACCCATCAATGTAGAGCATAGAGCAGTTACAGCTCCTATGGTTATGATATACCTGTGAAGTAATAAAAGAACATTAATCTCTACAGGGAAAACAAAAGGTTAAATATAAATACGACACGAGAACTATCATTGGATAAAATAGAATTATATACTTACGCGGCCCATTGAATACCATGACTTGCAAATGCTGAAGAGATGGGGGTGTCAGGATCCATCGCATAATAAGGTACTAAACCAACAATAACTGCAGAGACCAACATATATAAAATGCAGCAAATAGATAATGCAGCCCCAATTCCTAAAGGTAAATCCCTTTGAGGATTTTTCACCTGTAAAGTTCATGAATTTCTTGAATATTGAATCGTAATTCAAAATTTTGAAAATCAGCCAAACATTTAATTAAACTATATACCTCTTCTGCTGTGCTGGCAACTGAATCAAACCCTATGTATGAAAAGAAGACTGTGGAAGCACCTGCAAGCATCCCATCTACTCCATATGGAAAGTATCTATCACACAGAAAATAAACTTACTAAAAACAACTGATTTTATTAATGAACATTTAAGTGTAAATAGACAATGTCATTTACCCATTAGAGAGTTTATAGCCAGTCCATCCACTCTTAAATCCTAGATATCCACCGGCTATAATCACAAAAATCATGGCACATATGTTTGCAGTCGTGACAATCGATTGCACAAAAGTGCTCTGCCACACAATACAAATAATTTTAAGAATTTTTTAAAAGGAATAAAAGATTGAATATATACAACACTATAATGACTACCTCCTTGATTCCCACACATAATAGCACTGTAACAACAAACACCAGAATGGCTGCACACGGGTCGACCACAATACCAAGCCCAGGGACAGAATGTCGAGCCAAGAAAGCTGGAAGACTATCTGGGCCTCCAAATAGTAATGCCTGAAGGAAGACACAGTATTTAGTATCAGAATTGCATATAGTAGAGAAATTAGCATCCTTTCATATAACTCTTTTTTAAAAACAATGAACTTTGTATAATGTCAAATGCATGCACCAGATTAGGAGAAATGCCACGAGCGACTGCAGATCCACCAATTGTATATTCCAAAATCAAAGCCCAGCCGATTATCCAAGCAAGACTGAAATATTACAAAATACTAATATCAGCATGCAAAATTTTACAATATGAACAAGTATTGGAACTAATAAGTCCCTGATTACTACTCAAAAGTGATACTATAACAGTATAACATGTTAAGAAATATTACAGTAAAGAACATACCCTTCGCCAACACATATGTAAGAATAATGATACGCGCTTCCAGCTGAAGGGCAACGACTTGCAAGCTCAGCATAACAAAAGGCAGAAAGAGCAGCAGCGATTCCAGCTATTAGGAAAGAAAAGGCTAGAGCAGGACCAGAATGTTCTCGAGCGACAGTGCCCACAAGGATGTAAACCCCCGCTCCAATTGTTGAACCAACACCTATATAATTTCATTTTCCCACAATTTATCAGCATTTAACATTAAATCCCTACACTTTTAGTTTCAAAATAGGTGCTTATTCTCAACCATACATTCTCTCTCAAGTGTTCATATGTTGCCAATTGTGTTTTAACTTAGATCCATATCACTTAACAACACGAAAGTAGTACTTCGTGTTGTTGTATAGAATCTTCTTACATGTGCAAATTGAACATATATTAAAGATCATTTGTATCATGCTATAATCATATACGATCAGAATCAAACAACACTTTTTCTAACAAAACTGTTAAGATCATCACAAACCACCACGAAATCAAACCAATTAGCTTGCGCAAAACCCTTCTAAACAACAACAACAACAACAACAATTCAAAGCTAGAACCATAACAAAACCAGCAAAATCCTCTGTTGTGCTTCAGTTTACCTATAGCAATAAGATGAAGAATCGACAACTCCTTAGCCAACTGATGATGCCCAGTGTCAGAAGACTTCGAGTGAATCGAATCAACCCTTTTCCTCCTCACCAAACTCCTAAACCCTGACTTTGCTCCACCACCACCACCATTAACCCCCTGATCTGACTCCACAACAAAACCCATCAAATAAACCACCAAATCCAAACAGCTAACAACTGGGTATCCAAATCAAACCCCAATAATCAACAAAAATCTTGTCTTTTTAACAAAATCTTGTTTTGATCTACAATATCAGTGGGTTTGGGTAAGAGAATCTTGAAAAGCTGCCAGCATAGAAATGATTATGGATAACTGACTGTAATCTTTAGATTCAAGATAGATTCTTTTGGATTCGACCCTTCCCCCGATGAGGGACAGATTTGCTGGCAGATTGGAGGGACTTTGAGATGAAATTAAAGCGAATCTTGCGTTTGTGTATCGGGGGATGGGGTGTTGGGATGGATTGTCAGGTTTAATGCTCGAAGTTCGATGCACTGTTTTTATTGGGTAAATGGGCCCATTGTGGGCGGTCCGGAATTTTCTATTGGCTTTTATCCCATCATATTCAATTCAATTAATAATTTAGGTATACATAAATAGAACAATAATTCCTAACATGATGAGGTTTTCAAGACGATTAGAAATGAAAAGTTTTATTTCTAAGTCTCACTTTTAGTAGCCAAAGGCATTATAGCCAAGCGGTATTTTAGTGGTGGGATAAAACTTAGGGCATATTAGGTCATGTGTTCGAATCTCATAAAGGGGGGTTTTCTCATAATTATGAGTTTCCTCCTGAATTGGTGACTTGGTGGTGGAATATGATCGCGTGGTAACACTGATGTCACGATGATACTTCAGTGATCCGTGAGTGATTCCAATTTAGCCGTTCAAAAAAAAGTCTCACTTTTAGTAAAAAAATTTAAGATTAAGTCGGTTGGTTTTCTCGATTGTAAGTTTACTTTAGAGGAAGTTATATATTTGTCGTTAAGAAAAGATATACATAAATAAGATGCCCTAGGTTGATTTAGGAGTTCCTAAGATGATTAGGGTGTGCTCCAGATCAAGGAGTTATAAATATAGCAAGATGCATGTTATGATGAATTGTTCTAAACTAAGTATCTAGGAATTGAAGTTTTAAAAGATGTGAATTTAAGGATAGATTATACTATTTTAGAGAGTGTGTCTTTTCGTCGTAATTTCTTGTTAGTCGTTACCTCTGTCAAACAAGAGTAAGTGAAATACTTATGTTTTATTTATCACGTTAAAGAATTTAGATGTAGTATTTAGGGGATTGTCAGTTTGTTGTTTAAAAAGAAAGACAAGACGGTAATGGACGAGTGTGGAATGTGTTTTGTTAATACTGGTTCTATATATGTCTATGAAGTCGCAAATGATCTTTTGGTCTACTGGTCCAAGGAGGTGGTGTGAGTAGGGGTGTTCAAATTCAAATATCCGAATTAATTTCGGAAAGTGGATTTCACTATCCGAATCCGAACCAGTATCAAATATTTCGGATATCCGAATTCCCAAAACAATTGTATTATGTAATAAATCTGATAAAAATATAATAAATTTTATTGAAATTTTTTTGGATATCCGAAGTTTCTGTTAAAATATCCAAAATATCTGAAATTTCTAATATCCGAATATTTGAAAATTCTCAAAATCACTATCCGAATCTGAAAATTTGAATTTTCAAATATTTCGGATTCGGATATTTATGAACACCCCTAGAGCTAAGGCCTTACCTATCTTAAAATTCCTAAGTCCTAGCCCATACATTAACAAACAGTTACTAGCTTGATATTTCTAACTACTAACCTTAACCCGTCGTAAAAATTATTTCTATGAACTCATTTATCATATTATCATCTTATACTTAGTAATGTATTTATTAACGGAGTTAGTGGTATTGAATTCCTAATGGAGTGTTCTAAAGTCGACCAATGAAAAGCTCTATCCAAAATTTATCACTTAGATAAAACAGCCTACGGGTTCCTTTTCCGGGTATACAATCATAAATCAACTGATATAAAAAAGCTGGGTTTGAGAAAGTCAAGTTTGACTTTCTGGAGTCTAACAATATTTTGTATAATAACTTTAGTAATAATAATAAAAATATAGAAATTCATATAACACAATGTCATTGTCAAAAGAATATTCTTTTGTTTTAGAAAGTAGAAACAGATAGTAAACATGTAACTAAAAGAAAATATGTTGTTACTGTATGTAGTTTTATTCTTTTAAAAAAGACCATTGGTGCTTATTTCTATAGGTGCACTCGAAAGAAATGTAAGAGTGCATGTGTGAATTGCCTGGACCAAGGTTTATATAGTTGCGTATCTTAATCATTCAAGTGTAAAACTCACTTTGAATTTGTGTCGTGCTCTGATCAAATGACCTGTTTGTGGGTTGTGGAAGAGATGTGAGCTCCCGCCGCCAGCGATGGAAAACATTATGAATTTGATAAAAACGTTTGTTGTAGATTTGGGTGTGGAAGAGACAAGAGATCCCGCTAGCCATAAGTAACATTATGAATTGATGAAAGCATTTGGGCTCTAAAAGGTAGGTGCTGTCTTGGGGTCTTGGTGAGAAATGATAATCTCTCTTTTTTATTTAGAAAGATGCATTTGAATTCATTCATCCATTGAGATATACTCAAAGATCTACAAACATTTCCACTGGGTTTTCTTGAAGACATGCTTAATATCAACAAACCCAGACATGGAAATCAAACATCCCAAACAGTCAAACACAAACATTCCTAATGGTATTAAAACCACATGAGCCAACAGATTTCAAATTTTCAAGAAAGGGGAGATATGGGCCGGGTGGCCTTTTCTTTTTTTTTTTTTTTAATTTCTTTTGTTTTCTGAATTAAGTGAGGTAAATGGTTATTTCACATAAACGTAACTCCCATTTCTAACACATGTTAGTGCTAGATAACAATGCGTTACGATATGGCAAACAGTCATGCCAAATCCTTCGGTTTAATTTAGTCAAGTTTCTATCTGTACATAAATGAAAACTTTTTACCTCAGTCAAACAAAGAAGCATTCAAATTTTAGAGAGTAAGAGCATACACTAATTAAACTTTCTCTAACAAGGATAAAGCTAGTCCAGATCTTACAAAATATCGCTCTCATCACCTGAAAATCCTTCTCGGAGTATAAAGAAAGCAAATCTAAGGGGGGAAATACAACAAAAGACTATTTATAATAAGAAAGATATCACCGAGCCCACCTCAAGAAAGCAATTACTATGACTAATGTAAGAATCATGCCTGCGTATTTAATCCATCGATCAACTCGATTTCGCCTCTCAATTATCCTCAATAAAGAATTTGATAGTCCCAATGTGTTGAGTACATCCAATGCTTTTCGTTGAGCTCCCTGCTTAAGCGTTAAATTACAAATCAAAAAAATAAAATTAGTAAATATAAATGGTGTTTGTTCTTATCTGCTATGTTTTCATAACCAAAAATAGAAGGTATAAAAGGATGAAAGACATTCTGTAATACAGGCTCAGAGTATTTACAAAGTAAAAACTTGGTTAGTAATAAAAAAGTTTGGTTTGATTTGTCAATAATGTAACATCCAGCCTCCCAAACGTTACCCAGGTGGAGACTTCTTAGGAGGTTATCCATCATGGAACTATCCCCACCCAAGCATGCTTAGCTGTGGAAACCAGTGCACCGCACCCAAAATGTGTTAATAGTATTTGAGCTTGGGCTTTCCTTATGACCTAGTGACTCTTCTATGACAGGACAATGTGGGATTTGCCTAAGGTGGTCACGCATTATGTAAAGCAATATCCACTCATTCCTTTTACATGACTAGGATATTATATTGCATGCAGCTGACCTTTGTTTCGGGAAGAATATATGTGCTGCTACAGTTGCATTTACACAAAACTAGAGGAAGAAAAAGTATATGTATGTGCATCTAAATGTAAATACAGAATCTGTTATCTATAAGAAAAAGAGTCTGCGAAAAGTAATACACTAAAAAAACGTAGCTAGTGTTAGATGAAAATTTCCCGAAAGAAAAAATAAGTGCTAAAGATAACTAAACAATTCATCATTAAAACATAACATTTAAGATCATGTTATACCTATACAAACACATAAGATAAAAATATACATTTATGCCATAAATATCATAACAAATTTTCATGGTTTTGAAAACCGGGCCGGACCGGCCGGTCCGCCCGGTTGGACCGGGAACCGGACTCTAACCCGGTCCAGTTCGGTGCTTAAAATCGTTTTAACGTTAAACCAGTGGTAAGACCGGTTGAACCGGCGGTTGGACCGGGAACATGACTGGTTAAACCGGTTTTTTATATATTTTTTTAATTTTTTGTGATTTTTACATATTAGTCAACGTACACGTTTTGATTTACGAATCAAACGGTTACACTCGGAACGTATCATTGATATTATGTCAAATTCCCGATTATCGTTTTCATGTGATATGACTCATATAATCCAATTCTCATAAAATATCTTAATGATATTCCACAATGTCTTCTCGTCAAATTCGTTCACGGTCTAGAAACACTGGCCGCAAGATTGCTACCCTCGTAGCCCGAGAAGTTGTTGCGGTCATACCAACTCTCAAAGATTGATACCCTCGTAGCCCGAGAAGTTGTTGCGGTCATACCAACTCTCTTAACTCATCTGGATCTGTATATATTATTGTTATTGTAAGT
>BJCN01335397.1:17173-31821 GCA_018326445.1 Flaveria brownii
AATGAAATGGATGAGAGAATGAAATGAATCATTATATTTCATACTCCTGTTTGATTACCCTTTAAGAATGAAAAGAATCATTACTTTGCGTTGTTTATTACGTATGAAAAAAACGAAAAAATAAAATGTGAAAGTAGTTATGGTGGTGATGGTGGCCGATGGAGGTCTCCGGCGTTGGTGGTTCCCGGTGGCGGGTGGAGGCCCCGGCAGCGACGGCGGCCAGTCGTGATTGTTGTGGCAGTTGAGTGGGTGGTGTTGGTGACAAGAATGGATGGAATGAAAAAAATAGAAGAAGATTGATGAAATGAATTTGAAGAAATGAAATCAACTATGTAATGGTTCATTACATTACCTTTGTCAATCAAACATGTCTTTTTTTTATTAACACTTAATGATTAATTTCATTACGCATTTCATTACTCCATAATTACATCTTGTAAGGTTTTAAACTTTAACCTTTTTATAAAAAAGGATTTTTCTTTTATCACTAGACCCTAGATTTTGTATCTATATTATTGTTATTGTAAGTTAAAATTTGAAAGAGGTAATGCATATTATGTGGATGGTGGTAGGCCCGGTCAAAAGAACTTTGACCAGTCGGCAGACCAACAATTCTGCCTCTCTAGTCTCTACGCGTCCACCGCCAAATATTACTTTCCCTCATGTTTCTTTTGTTTTTTTAACTTTTTTTAACCTTTTTTTATAAACTCAAAATTTATCAATTAAACTTGTATAATAACATATTTTTTATTGTTTATGCTTTTCAAAAGCGCAACTGTTTAACTCATAAAGTATAATATTTATTAAACACTAAATAATACATATGGAATTTTACATATATCAATAGAGAGATATGGAAATGTCTAAAAAATAGTTTACTGTTATGTTTAATATAACAAGAGTTGGGTTATACAAGCATTCGTTTTTAAAGAATAAATGTATATCTTTATTCTTTAGTTTCAAGATAATTTGCTTTTCTAGTCTAAAAACACAAGAAATAATGTTCAAGAATAAAAGAAAAGTTGGAAGATTTTTCATAAATATAATATAAGAAAAATACTATTTTATGAAATCTTCAGAACAGTAAAGTAATAACATGTTAGTAAAATTGTAAAAAAGTGTTAAAAACGTGTAAATATAATATATTAGTAACCTACTTATAACTTTATAAAATAAATAAAGACATAAATTTTAATATCATTATTATAGAAATAAAAAACTTGAATCACTAGAGGCCTTATAGCATTTACAGTAGATTTTTCATATTTATTCATATAATTATACTTAAAATCATTATTTTTTCTCTCTACTTTTCAATTAAATAATACTTTTCAAACCTTTGTCATTATTTTTTTCTTCTCTTCACTCACAACCACTTTAAAAATGTTAAAAAGTTTACAGGGATTGAACAGTGATTCATCAAATATACCAATAAATAATAACATTTTATTTATGTTTCACTTTTAATCACTTAAAATCATTGTATATAATATTAAAAATAAACTCATATAATCTGTGAATGCTCTTATTTGAAAAAAAAAAAAACACACAACCGTATAAATACAATTCACCATTTTCAAACTGGCCAGTGATCAATGAGTACAAAAAAAAGCACAGCTAAAGTTGAATTGTAAAGAAAAAATTGGGGTTTAAATTCACATTCATCAATAGTGCCCCTCGAGATCGGGTTTAGGGTTCCACATCTTCAACAATTCAAAATCCACATAAAAATTCATTACAATTCAAAGGTTAAGATACGATCCACTGTTTAATTTCATGTTTTTTTGCTTCTGCTCCACTGATTGTTGATCTTATTTATTGTAATTGCTCTTTTTGCAGGTGTTTGAAACCATATATTGGTGATTTCTGAAAAGGTGTGATTCTAGGGCTTGAAATAGCCTGAAATTGATACTATAGATTGCTGCAAATGCCGGAGGAAGATCTTTTAGAGCTCAAGTTTCGATTGCTTGATGGATCCGACATCGGTCCGTTTCGATACTCTCCAGCTTCCACCGTTGCTATGCTCAAAGAGAGAATTGTTGCTGAATGGCCCAAAGGTTAGGAGGATTTAGGTCTCTTTTGTGTTTACATGCTTTTGTGTGATAATTTTTATTGTAGAAATGGTTTTTAGGTTCTGATATTCATGCATGTTTTTGATGAGCTAGAAACTCCATCATGAATGTTAATTTTGATTTGTGGATATTAGACACTATCCTTGTTTGAATTTTGTGTTTCTAACTTTTGTTACATTTTGCTGAAATCCATCAAGCTGCATGCCAAATTATCAAGTATGGACTTGTTAAATTCTATAGAGGTTTGAGCAAAATGGTGTACCTGATCTTGTGGTCTCGGTTGAAGATTAGCAATCACGCATATAAGAAAAGATTACTTCCTTTGGGGTTTGGAGATTGCTTAGTTAATTAATTTTTGCTTATGGTTATGACGAGTGTATGAGGCGCAGTAATTATTTCCCTTAAAAGGGTGAACTTACAGTTTTGAATCCACCATGAAACATCAAACATGTAGATAGGCATAAACACTTTTATTCATCCAAACACTCGGTTGTTTTAAAGGTTCGCAAGCAGCAGCTAAGATGTTTCAGTAAACAATCCCAAACACCCTCTAGAGAATACATCTGATGGTTTCAGACTTCAAATGGGAAGGATATTCCATCCCTTCTATGACTTTGCTATACGACGGACTCAAAATGGTGTTCAAATTGAGATTACATGTAAAGGGGATGCTAACTTGCCTAGTACATATTTTGAGCAACATGTACTCTTTTTACAACAAGCTCTCTTTTGCTTGCTTACGAGAAATTTTTTCATATGCTGAGCTTTAAACTCTTCTTTTAGCTTCAGTGTCTTGTTACTATTTTTTCCAACCATAAGGATATCTTACATAATAGTATACTGTAATAAAAGGCTAATGAAGTTTCTTTATGAGCTAACTACTCTCTTGGTTGCTGTTTGAAGTCTTCTATTGTCTTACTTAGCAGATATTCCGACTTTGTTATTTCAGAAATTTTGGCCTAACATCATGAATCCCTGGACTATATATAACAAACCATATAAAAAGGATAAAAAATGAACTCATCAATAGCAATCTTTCAAAATGAATGCTTGATAATTAATTGCATCTATTCCAAGGTTAATGCTTTATGTTATGTTTAAATCATATTTTGGTGTAAATGTTTTCATCCAGAAGTGGTTTCTTATATGGTAGTATGCAAGTTACGGTTATATATTTTTATTTTTTCTTGACATTCATTCATTTTCTTATTCCCCTCAAAAATAGCTTCTTGAATGATATTTAATTTATATTTGAGCAAAAGTGTTACATTCCTTCAGATAAAAAAGGGGGACCCAAATCAGCAAGTGACATTAAGTTGATAAATGCTGGGAAAATTTTGGAAAACAACAAAACCGTTGGGCAGTGCAGAACACCTTTTGGGGAGCTTCCGAATGGGGTAATTACCATGCATGCTGTTGTACAGATGTCTTTAATGAAAACAAAAACAGGTAATTTCGTATATTCTTTTTCATCAACGTGTATGTGCCATAAGCTCACTTCGATTTATCTGCTCTTTTGTGCATTTTCTGCAATGCATCTTCATGATTTGTTCTCTAGACCTCCCATGAAAAATACATACAAATTCTTATATGGGACTCTCTCATTTGCAATGTGATGTTATGTTAAACCATATCAGTTGAAGATTAGAAGTCCCTTGGAGTCAGAGAATGCTGACCAAAATCATTTGATAAATCATGCATATCATACATATATACGTGTATATACTTTTGTATAGATATATCTGCGTACACATGTATGCATGTATGTATGTATGAATATATACATATAATTCTCTGATCTTATGCTTTAAGATAATGGAAACATCTGTTGCTCGAGGTAGCTCTTTTCGTATATTGCTTGTTTTATTGCTTTTAGAAACAAGTTGTTTGGAATAAGCTACTCCAAACTGCTTATATCACTTATAAATATAAAACAATATTTGAGGAAACCCAAACACCCCCATATTGACTGTTCTTGAACTTACCTTTTTTTTTTAACAGAAAAGAAGATTGACGAGGTTCCAAAGAAGAACGGCTGTACATGTACCATATTGTAAGAAAATTTCATAAGTTTGTTCAGATTTAATGTCCAACGGGGGCATATCGTCATAGCATTTCCAGTTTGAGGCTGTTAAACTGGGCGGTCTGGAGAAAATATTGTGTAAAACAGTGGCATACCACATTGTGGTTTAGGTTTGGTTGTTGGGGGAGAGTCACATCCTTGTTAATTGTTACTATGTGTAGTGTGTGTTTTATGTATGAATTGTTGCTTTAAATTTTCCGTACATTTGTAGCTTCGGCTTCAGTGAATACAGGTCCATGCAGGCTTCTTGGCCTTGCAAAATTTTCTATATTTTAATCCTCTTCAAGGTCGAACATAATCGTCATGATACCTGAAAGGCAGATCTTCATGCCTTTATCTTGTACAATGATAGCTTCAAACAAGTGTATGAAGGTTGTTTTTGAGCATTATGTGTTTCCCTGATCGTTTTGTATTTACTTGTGAAAACAGATTGGGTTGATCAATTGATCCAACTCATCTTTTTTGGTTCCTAAAGAAATGTACTACTAAAATAAGCTATTCATTCATTGAATTGAAGGAGTTAGAGGTCACAAAATGAAAATACCAAAAACATCCAGGATGGGTAATGTATTGGTAATTAGGTCTGAAATTATGGGATTTGTTTGGAAATTTTGTGTGTTTAAGATCGGTTTGAGATTAGGTGATTGCCGTCAAGTTATTTAAGCCAGTTACTTTTAATATAATATAAAAAATATAATAACTAGTACATTAAAATTGTTGGAAAATTAAAACTCTTAAAATTGTAAGAATTGGTTACAAGTGTAATCAAGTATTCGCTATTTTTAAATCAACTTGTGAAGTGGGTACAAAATCAGTTTTCAAGTAATCATCATCAAACATGTAATTTTTCAACGTACTGAGTATCGAGTCGCGCGTTTTGGGACGCGATAAACATTTTATGATAATCTTTATGTATTTAGGTAGCACGCAAGTTTTGAAACACCTAATGTTTTACTTTTAGTAGTTAATACAATGACGTTAATCACATGATCCAAATTGACAAAAATCACAAGCGTTAGCATTATGCAGAGGAAATTCCACTTCAGATGTTTCCCTTCTTAGTTCTTCATACACATGTTAACTTAAAGAGATCTTAGCTTTATATTTTAGCGTTTCATAGTATCCTGTAAACATGTAGTCAAATTGTACAAATACGCCTAACCGCACTTGCTAAGGCAATTAACTCCTTCCTCCAGATAATCCTGTCTGCTAATCCAAAATTCAGGTGCATCCTGCAACAATTCATTAAAATTATTTAGCATTTCAGTATTTAGTAAACTCTATATTAATGAAAGATCAATGCTCGCAAGAAAAGGATAGGTAAAACAATAACTACTCGAGTCTATTAATGCAGAGCCGACTCAAGCTTTTTGGGTCATAAAGGAGATTCTAAAATTGGGGCTTTTTTGTAAAAGAAAAAAGTTAGTCTAACGAATTGTTAAAAAAATGTTTTTACATGCAAAAACACTCCTGCTTTTCCAACTTTCTTAACCTTACATAAATGATGGCAAAAACAGATGTTGATCAACTAAGCAAATACTTTGCAGGTTATGGGATTATGGGGGTCTTTTTCTAGTGGGTTCTATACTTATTAGCTGATAAATGTTTTGATTGGGTCGAAATCTAATTCTAAAATCTACTAGAAGACTGTTGAGGGCGACACTATGTTTTGCATCATATAAAACGTCGTCGTGAATCCAAATAACCAATGATTTATCTCCAAGTAATGGTAGGAGTTCCAATTCTTTTTTCATCTATTGAATATATTCATCTAGCTTCTAAGTAATTTATGACTAGAGGTGGCAAAACTGATGGGATGGGTAACAAGTCAAATGAGTTCGGATAGGGTCAGGTGGGCCAGGTGCAATTTGTCCACTTATTCAGTTTTGTTATAGTCGGTTCTAAATATAATCCAATTTTTCTAATAAAACGATTTTAGAAGTTTTATGTGTCAAATATATATTTTGGGTGACTTTCAACTAATTTCCTTTTAAGCTTCTTTATTATTGTGTGTTTGGCCTGATAGAGATAAAACATAATCCTTATCGGTCCACTTAAAGTACATTGGCTGAAATTCCCACCTTATTGAGTTATTAGTCCATTCAAAGTAAATTGGCTGAAACTCCCACCTTTTTTATGAAAAACTTCTTTTACATATTAGTCTACACAATAAGACCATCTAGATTCTAGATATCCTCTCAATAACAAGAAAAAGTGCATACCAGCCTAAAAAATATTTGATCCATAGAGCCTTTCATGGTAATTAGGAATAATTCTTCCCACATTCCAAAATTTGTTTTTGTGTTTAAAGATGAAAACTTTCATAATTGGCAGTCCTTAAACAGTTCAGCAAGATACCTTTTTATCCTTTACAAGTCTAGGCAGATTAATATTTGTGTTTGTTAGTTCCTAAAAAATCCCTTTTGCCCATGTCCGAACAATAGAAAATGGGGATAACAAATTAGTGAACTTCAAACTTAGCCCAGATTTAATAATGCGAGACACTAACCAAACTAAGTAGAGGGTTTACAAAGACTGCTTTGACAGGAGCATGTGCATTCCTCCAAAGTTTTCTTGAATTAACACACACAAGCTAAGTGCTGAGTAGTTTTTAATATTAGATACATACCTACAAAGTTCTCTCTACATCTCGTTCATAATTCTGAATTCCCTGAGCAGGCCATTTCGTAATATGTTTCGAAATGTGCCAGCTCATGTTGGGTTGCCTGCAAGCTCTTTTCTATTCTTTTTTCTCTAATTTTATTAAACATTAATGTGTGTATTATAACTTCCATTATAATAAATTTAATCTTCGCATTATAAACGGGTATGTATTAAAATAGACGTTGGGTAGCTTTCAACTTGTTTGACCTCTATGACCTGTACCCATTTGGTTACGTTCCTTGATTTGATCCATTTAAATAAGAGAGAGAGAGAGAGAGAGAGGGAGGGAGGGAAGGAGGGAGGGAGACCTTCATGATTCCGGCAAGTACTGCACCCCCAAGGTACACCATATGTTTCCTACGTGGTGGATCTTCAATGCGCAACCGCAATTTCTACATTGCACGTAACAGAAAAATAAACGAGTATGAACTAGTATCTGACCACAGAATTACAAAAATAATCAAAATGAATGAAAATGCAGGCATGTATATAGCTTATTGACTGCCAGATGGGATTTATGCATGAAATTCTGAAAATAAAAGGCAATGTTTTACGTCCTATGCCCATCCAAGAACTATTTAACAGAAATATTATGAAACATGTAAGATCTTTTTAAAGCTCATTCTGGTATGTATCTCATTTTATTTTCTAGTTTCATCTTTGATACTCAACTTGCTAAATTGATTTTATAAATACTTCAATCACCTTTATTATTGCTTCACCGGGTCTCTACAATGACTAGAAGCTATAATTTGTTCTCGTAAAAAGCATGGATCAAATTTTAGGGGTACTATGAAAGTCCATGATGTAAATAATCATGGACCATTATTTATAAATGTGCTCTAGTGTTTTCAGCATCCAAGAAAAGATTAGCTGCAATTCACATATACTCTACAACATATCATGCACAAGTCATGAGCCAAAAAGATATAGTTTTGTATTTTTTGTATTTATCATTGCCTTGTAATTATCTCCTTGTACCCTATAAATAGTGATATAAAAATAGATGAAATGGGTAACTGAATATACAAAGAATATATGTGATATAATCTGTGACTTTCAGATATTACCTTTAGTCCAACTTTGTTTCCCTTCAAAACAACATCAAGATAACGATCCAAGATTTCTTTCTCTAGCCTGTTTAAAAAGTACAACTCCAGTAAGGCCTAGAATTGAAAAAAATAATAATAATAACAAAAAGAAAAAGATACAGTTATGGTATATGATAGGATGCACTTGGTCCAATAATGTGTTGGTGTCACTAAAAAAGAATGAACAGTACTTTGTCCAATAACATGTGACCCGTCCTTTGAAAATTTCACTTAAGGTTATTGAATAAGAATAATAGAACAAACAGGGTTGACTCTTTAGCTTTGATAAAGCAAAAGGGCTCTTAAAAGTGTTAAGAATATCCAGACTTCAACTATAATGTTGGCCAAAATAATAATAATAACAGACTGCTAAAAGCAAATAAAGGAAGATGTTATCTAAAGGAAGATACTGATCTATTACCGACTAGGTAATCCTGGATACATGGTGCTCCCTCCACTCAAAACTATATGCTGGTACAGCTGCAAAAACATAAGAACAATAACAGTCAAAACCAAGAAGTTTTCTTTGTGAAATATTTTTTTAGCATGAAATTGACATGGCAAGCAGAATCTTAAGGATGGATGCACCACCAACATGACCTCAAATATCTCACTTTCTTACAGACTCTATAAATAGTGATACGCAAAATAACATCAGGTTTAAGAAAATCATATTTTTGGCATGTGTGTGGTCCTTTCGTCTGAAAGATATTATACAACGGAAAGAAAATCTGGAACTGAAAAAGACAAATTTACCATCAAAGCACCCCTTGCCCCCAAAAGATAAAATAATACATTGGCAGAACCACGACCTTGAACAGTTGAACTATGGTAATGAAGTTACAATCAAAACTAATGATAGTTTCTTTTGTTCTTCTTTTCTTTCCTTAATTTTGGTGTACTAGTGAGATAAGAAAAATAAGACATATAGTCTAACTGTATCATAGACTTCTATAAAATATATCATAGGTGATTTGAGTATGCTTCAAAAATGTTACCATCATACGGTTGTCAATATCCATTTCCTGAATACAGTGGAATACCATGTCAGCAATCCCATCTCCTTCAACATCTATGAGTTCCTGCATGGAAAAAAAAAACTTAAACTATTGGTGGTGGTAAAAGACTAGAAGTGGTAAAAGCATACTTGTGATAAATAATATTAGTTGTGATAAAAATATACTCTATAAATCTAATTGTTTAAATAAGAGCAAAAATAGCAGCAAAATAATTGATCAAACCATCTTAAAATTCAAATATCATCTTACAAATCTACAGGGACTGCATGTAAGTGAACACATACATGGGGTGACAGAATAATAATGAAAAGAAGTTATATCGATACAGAAATAAAAGTCAAATATGCCAACACTCACCGGTGTAAAAAGAGCTTCTGGGGCCTGAAATCGTTCGGTACCAACTTTGATAACCCTACCATCTGGCAGCTGATGCATTTCAAAATTATCAATAAACATGTGCACTAACTTGATATATAATATGCCAACCTTCCTTAAACCTAAACAGAGAACAATTTTTACTAAAAAGTATCTTTAAGGTGGTCCTTTAGTTAGTCATGGAATCAATATGGAAAAGCATTTAATTATAGGTAGGTGGAATTAGATTGGGGATGAGATTTCAATACAGATGTTTGGTTTGATAGAAGTGTTTAGACAAATTTACTCCCCTCATCTTCCTCCAAAAACTATAGCCGACTTTTCTTTTCAGGCATCAACTCTTAACAAAATAAGAACAAAAATCCAAAAATGCACAAATAAATGAATATACACACTTGGAATGAATGATAAAACACATCAAAGGGGATGGGCTTGGAAAAACCCTTATTTTATGGGTTTTATAAAATTTTAAAACCCATCTCCTTAACACAAACATAAAGTATCACTTTCATCCCATTCCTCATTCCAGAGCTTTTAACCAAACACACCCTAAGATCAAACACTTGTTCATAAATATTTCCATCAGAACTTGAATATTTATAGTTACCAATAGCCCTACATCTAGTGATCCAAAAATGCACAATTCAGAGATAACTCACAGTATAGTTCTTAACAAGGATAGTGGTCTCAAGTCCTAATTGATATTCCCTTTTGTAATCATAACTGAAAAGCAACATAAAAGGATTAGAAAAAGTTTCACATTGCAAGTTCATAATAACAGAGTGATAAAGACATGAGAATTCATGTACATACCTAATGTAGCAGAGCTTTTCTTTGATATCTCTTACAGTCTCAAAATCAGCATTCTTATTCATTGCATAACTTCATATGTTAAAAGCCAATTTCCAAGTCTCAGCACGTGTAAAAGCACAGTAATATCATGAATATAACTTTCTGAAAAGAAAACGTATAGAAAATCACCCTCTCCTAAGCAGTAAATCAACAAGATATGATGTTATGTGGCGTCCAGCAACATTCATTCTCTTTGTAAGATGAGGAAATGAGTAGCCATCTACAACAGGAACCTGAAAGAAACTTTTAGTAGTAAAAAAATGTCCACATGGTGGTTGCTTTATTGTATTAGTAATCTCAGTTATTGAAGTTGGTCAAAAATGAGATAAATGAATATTGTTGTACGTAAAACATAAAGGCATATTAAAGGTTTCAATTGAATCCTTTTACTTTATGAATAAAAATGTCAAATAACATAAGTTGCTTCTTTCAGTATTTACTATGATAAGATCTAATGTTTTATAGCGCAAAAATATCTTTCTGAAAAATATCAAATAACATAAGTTGCATCTGCTTTCTGGAAATGAGATTTGCATATTTGTTTTAATTCTATAGAAAGAATTTTATGTAACACGTTATATGTGAAGAGAATTTTATGTAACACGTTATATGTGAAGATCTTGTTATGCTGGAAACTAAGCAGCATTGATTATTGCACTACTTACCACATGACTTACACCATCACCAGCATCAATGACTAGTCCAGTAAGTAAACCTGTTTTCCCATCATGTTAACATTAGGTGAATAAAAATACTGAATTTTCAAATACTTCAAGTTATTTCAAAGGTATCAGATATAAACAGCAGATATAACAGTTGCATTAAAGTGAGTCTCAATGAATAACAAGGCACAAATTCACTGACTGTAATTTAAACCTTTACCCTATAAGCACCTTGAGCATACAATGTTAAAACAGCTTGTATCTGGATGAAGACACCAGCAAAATTGTACTTCTCGAACATAGTCTCGACCTAATATCAAGATCAATCCTAAATTAAGTTTTATTAACAAACAATACCGTTCTTTGAGAAACGTAGATTAAGAGCCATTGTAGAATTATATTTTTTGTACAAACCATCTTTTCTCTGTTTCTTGAAGGATTAAGAGGCGGATCTGTAAGCAAAATGTTACATTCTGATGGATCCACCTGCCAAAATAAAATATAAATAAAATACTTACAACATCAAGTTCACAAACACCACATCAAAAGCCAGCAGATACTCACCTTGAGTTCATTATAGAAGGCATGATCCCAAACATGACCCATATCATCCCATTTTTGCACAATGCCATTGTTGACAGGGTAAGATATATCTAGTTGATGCCTCAAGTTCAAACAGGTTTCACCAACAACGATATCCTGTATGAATCACAGACAAAATAAACATTTCCATAACCACAATCAATGCTACACAATTAACCAGCTATAACAGTGAAACAAGGCGCTACCGTTGATCAAATCAATTAAAGCACTTATATAGTTATATTGTCATCAGATAATTTAATGGATTATGGGGATTTATAAACAACTCCACAAATGAAATACTGAAAGTTTTAAGAGTGATTTACTGCACTGGATTAATCTGGTAATGGATTATGGGGATTTATAAACCACTCCACAGATACTCACCTTCAACTCGTGTTCCAGAAGTGTTTCTTCGTATCTCAACATCGGCCTACCCACCACACAAGGAAACACCGATGTCGGAAAATTCTCTCCAGCAAAGCCACACTTGACATACTGCAGTGAAAATCATCAACCATAAATCACACAAAAAAATGCATATCATGTTTCGAAACAATGATACTCTTGCGATTCACGCCAATAATTTTAAATTGAATCATTAAAATCTAGTAAGAATTTGAAGCTTAAAATGCTGCGATCTGAATAACAAGGTACCAAACATATAAGAATAACAGATCAATGGAGCAAAATTTCAACAACTGACTTTGCAGATAATCAATGGATCTAGATTAACAGATCTAATTCACCAAAAACCGCTTAACTAACGAGAGAATTAACTTACTCCGGTGCCATTGTCGCAAACGATGACCTTCTTACTGTCCATTTTATGGCACCTGAGAAGAAACGATCGATGATGAGGATGATAGATTCGTGTTCTCCAATCTGTATCAAAATTGATATGAAAAACTTGGAGATTAAACGATGATTTGTGTGTTATTGGTAGTTTGTTTTGGTTAGCGTATAAACTCAGGCAATTACAGAAGAGGGTTGTTGTCAAAGCTGTAGAAAGAAAACCCGAATAAATCCGAACCGGGTCTACCACTTCATCGGTCGGGCAATGGATCAAATATCATCAGTAGTGTTATAAAAATAAGTTGTTTAAGTTCATTCGTTAAAAATAAATTTATTTACTGACTGTTTACGAATATTTATTGAATAAGATTTTTTGTTTATGTTCATTCAATAAAAAAGTGATCTGTTCACGAACATTTACCCAACATGTTCATAAATTGTTCACGAACGTTTACCAAACATGTTCATAAATTGTTCACGAACACTTACCGAACAAGATTTATTGTTCGTGTTCGTTAATTAAAAAAATAAACTATTCACGAACACTTACCAAACATATTTAAAGATAAACAAAGTCAAACGAACACAAACAAATATGAGATGGTGGAGACATATTGTATATTTAAGGTTTCATATTTTTTAAAATTAATATTAGTGAAGTAAAATTAAAAATATAATATCTTTAAATGAACAAACACAAACAAACACATTATCGAACGTTCACGAACATGTATGAACGAACACGACTTTTGTTCATGTTCGTTCGTTTAGCTTAACGGACACAACTTTCTTGTTCGTGTTCGTTCCTTAATTAAACGAACGAACATAAACTTCTTGCCGAACAGTTCACAAACTTTTTGCTAAATGTTCATTCATTTACAATCTTAATCATTAGGTTAAATTCATTACTCGCAAATGTAATTAGAGCCTTGAACAGACTGAGTCGACTAGTTTATCTGACATGGGTGTAACATCGTAGGGGTTCTATCCAGGTGTGTTGTGATTGGATCTATTATTAAATTCTATTCACATCACATTTCCACTCAGGTCCCCCTCATCGTGTCTGGCTCGTGCCCCTGTGGCGGTGTTCACGACTAGAGTGGACAGTCCCGTGGGTCGCGACCTCCTTTCACGTCTCCGACAACGTATAGCTTTACGGGTGCTTGGAGCACCCTCCGCGTGTAGCTTCGGGTGCCGCGTGTCACTCGGCAAGACCCCTACTATGAGGTTTGGGTGGTAGAAGCTAAAGTTAATTTGGAGGCTGGGTAATTGGATTGCATTTATATTTATTTAAATAGATTTGAATATAAATAATTGAGTGATTTAATTTAAATAGTTAAGATTGTTCTAGTTGTGCCCCTAGCAGCCTTAAAGTTACTCACATGTAATTTTTAACTGTGATTGAAATTATTCTCAATATCAGAACGAGCTTTCTTAAAACGGATGTGATTCTATATTTCTATGTCAATAATCAAGAGGTAATATCTAACGTTAGATTTTTACTAAGAGAAAATCTGTTTTCATCTATTATCTCTTGTGGACTCACAAGTCACAACTCTTGATTATTTGTGAACTTGTAAAAATGCATGCTTTCGGAATAATGTGTTCCTGAATGATTAATTTGGAAATTGGAGATGAACATTTGACATTCTAGTTTGCAGGATTAATGTGATGAAGAAACACCCGTTTGTCAATTTGGTCTACATGACATCCCCATGAACTGATCTGTTTCATGAGATTGAAATTATAAAATTCCTTAAACTTTAATGAATTTACTGAACTTATTGATAGCTTAAACTATTGGCAATTAATCTTTATCCATGTTGAACCAAGATTTAGTTTTTAAATTTTTTCAGTGACAGGTTAATGATTATCAATTAGTAATACCAACTTAGTGCCAAGGTTTGAAACTGTACCTTCAAAAAAGATTAAGGGTCATTTGGTTCGTAAAATATTTTGCAAAGTAATTGGCATTGAAATCCTGTTAAAAGTGATAATGTGTTTGGTTGGTCAATTTTGTATGGAATTAGTATGTTAATTTTGAAAACATTCCATATATAAGTGTAAGGAATGTAAATTCTAACGAATATTAAAAAATTTATCAATTCCATCTGTTGATCAAGCAAACAGGATTTTGAATGAAAAAATTTTTAATTTTAATTTTAAATTCAAGTCCAATTACTAAGAATTTTGTGAATTAAACAACGCCTAAGCCTCTCATATTCCTCTTGGACTATTAGACAAAAAGATATTTGTTTTTTTTAACTAGTGGATCAAGACATATTTTAATGGGCTTGCAAGTTCAGGCCTTTACCATGCCGATAGAAAGCCTCGATACACTTAGCAGTTGAAACTTGAAACTGCATATGAAACGTTGCATCGGTTTTGGAAGCTCCTTAGGGAGCGTTTGTTTGCAAGGAATGGAATGGAATGGAATGGAATTAAGAAACTAG
>BJCN01335403.1:1145-18385 GCA_018326445.1 Flaveria brownii
CTTTAAAACTTTTATCGTCTTACAAAAAGATGTTTTTTCTTTTATTGCGAGCCTTCGATCATGGCGTGGACCTTGACACTTTGTTTCTATTAAGTAGTGTTTTAATTGTGGTTTTCTAATTAATCATTATTCAATAAAAATGATTGCACAGTTGCACACTCCTACTGAAGGTCCTTGAATGATAGCAGATTAGCAGGAGATAGGTACCCACTGGGGTACATCTCATGTAATGTTACAAAGCAATTAGAAATTAATTTGTTTTAGAGTAAATTACGCTTTTCGTCCCTATGGTTTGGTGGTTATAACGTTTTTCATCCAATAGTTTAAAAACACCCGATTTAACCACTGTGGTTTAAAATATGTTACAATCAAGTCCAAACCGTTAATTCCATCCAATTTCTCCGTTAATTTTTTTAAAAAAGACGAAAATACCCTTGAACCAAAATTGTTATTATATTTGAACTTTTCACTCATCACTGTATCTGTAACATAAATTCTTATCAGAACTTCCGATGACGAAATTAGTCTCCGGCGTCATCTCCGTCGTGTGTGTTCTACTCTCCGTCGTATACACCGTCGTCAGCCTCGGTGGCTCTGCCACCACCGTTGCCGTTAGCTACGGTGCCAACGTTACTATCTGCGGCATCGTCGCCGGTCAACCGAGTCAACGGATCCAATGCTGGCGGAATGGACTAGTGTTTGACGTATACTCCGACGTCTCGTTTGAGTCAATCGCCGGTGGTCGTGATTTGTTCTGTGGTGTTAGGTCCGGTGGGTCAAGTCTCGTGTGTTGGAACCCTAATTTGTTCCCAAAGCGATTGTACTACAACGAAACGGTGCTTTTGAAGCAATTAGCTATTGGTGTTACACAGATTTGTGCAATTACGAATAGTAGTAGATGGAACGTTGATTGTTGGAGGGATCGTGAGGAGTTTTTGACTCAAAACGCTCAAATTCGATCGATTTCATCGGGTTTAGAGTTTACGTGTGGTGTTTCGATGAACAACACCGACAAAATCATCTGTTTTGGAAGAAATTCGCAACTCGCGAGTTCAATTCAAGGTGAATTTGCTGATTTTCGTATGATTAATATTGATGTAGGAGTTAATCAGGCTTGTGGAGTAAATTCCACTGGTTATTTGATCTGTAGAGGTAGTAATGATTACGAGAAGATTTATGTACCAAATCATCAACCTTTTGAGTTTTCTTCATTGGCTCTAGGTTTGAATCATACTTGTGCTTTACGAAGCTTGAACAATTCTGTAGTTTGTTGGGGAGGTGGAGGGGGGGAATATGAGTGATTATGAAGTCGGTATCGCGTACGAATCGATTGTGGCTGGATTTATGTTACGGAAAATTTATGTTATTATATTTGAACTTTTAGTGTAAATTCTTAAAATTGTGAAGAGGATGAAGGGAGAGAGTGAGTATGTGTAAGTAACAATTTAAGTCCAAGGGTATTTTTGTCTTTTTGCATACACTTAACAGAAAAGTTAGATGAGAGTTAGTGTCTTGGACTTGATTGTAACATATTTTAAACCACAGTGGTTAAATCGGGCGTTTTTAAACTATTGGATGAAAAGCGTTATAACCATCAAACCACAGGGATGAAAAACGTAATTTACTCTTTTGTTTATAAAATCACATGTATGTAAATGTATGCATACAAATTGAATGTATGTATATTAATTTAAATTTTAAGAATTTTTATTTTATATATGTTAAGGATTATATACTAAATAAAACTTTGACAACTTTTGTTCCCTAAGTATGTGGATATTTATTGTATCCCTAAACACATCATATAGTGTAACTGATTTCTAAACAAGTTTGTGTTCTTATTTAGAATAAAATTTACACGATAAGTTATCGTGTTCTGTTTGTGTCTAGCACCTCAGATAAATTTATTTTATCTGATTGGCCCCACATATCTCTTTTCTAGTCGAGATCACACCATAACCCCCTTAGGAAAAACTCATTGCTAAGAAAATCTCATTGTTTAACTCTGAGCATTAACATGGATTAATGATCCATGTGACCTGAAATCATGCTTTGACACGTTCCTTCCCCATGCAAGAAGACTTTTTAACAAATTCCTAGATTAGAAAACTATGCAAGCAAATATTTGGTTATTTTACAACTCATACACCATTTTCACATGATTAGCGTTAGAAGTAACATCTACACATTTTTTTTATTACCAAAACCTTAAAATTGGATGCAACTCTTAACTAAAAAATCAAGAATAAAGCAATTATCTTATGTTAAGGATTGCTTTTAAAACCTTAAATTAAATGCATTCACTTTCAATTTGCATACATTCCAAAAGTTTTTGCATTTGTGGAAGAATTTCTTCTTTGGTAGACATTTGCAAGAACACGGAGGCCTGAGCCCTTAGATGTGAAAAGTAAAAAAAGTCATCCTTCACTTTACCATCTTGTCTCTTACAACTTTAACTTATATTTGACCTTTTTACTATTTTATCTTACTAAAAATTTAGAAAATAGTTATAAATAAATAAATTACGATAATACTAACAACAACAACAATAATACTTGTAAAAAAGCAACTAATTTAAACACATGCTTTAGGTGTCATATTGTGAAATAAGTGCAATAGTACTCAACAATCAACATCGTATCTCATTGTCACTATACCAAACATCCTTTCTTATCGTTAACTTTAGGCACTATTTAACCCTACTTATGGGATCTAAGTTTATTGATTAAAGGGTTATTGATGTCCGTTAATTTGGGGAATGGGTGCCCAAATAATTTAAATTTGATTTTTTTGAGCTCTTTCAATTATACATACCAATCCTATTAACATAATAGGTTTAAACTTGGTTTAATTAGTCAAAAAAATAGGTTTGGCTCGTTTAAAGAGAAGCTAGTTCGTTTAGAAGACTTATCGCTTATATCTATCTTAACCCCCTGTTTTGTAACCTAAATAGTCCTTACCATCCAAATGAAGGGATCTAAATCTATCGTTTTCAAGGTATCTATTAGTCATTAAAAGTTTAAACAGATGGCATCAAACTAAACATAAGTTGTTTATCTTTAATTTCTTGTTCTAACAATTATAACCGAAGATCATTGTTTTCACGACCGGATCGGACCGGCCGGTCCGACCGGTTCAACCGGGGATCGGTGCGGTGGCAGGTCCGGTCTATGATTCGTTTTTGAGTGGTCGAACAGGCCGGTTCTTCCCGAACCGGTGGTCGGACCGGGAAACCGGACCAGTTCGGAGCGGTTTTCGGTATTTTTTTTTTGATTTTTTTGAGTAAAAACTGGGTGTTGAACTATAAATTAGTGTACTAGATATACAAATATACTTAAGTTTTATATATAACTATAAAATACATATATAAATCATATATAAATTATGTGGTAGTTTTATACTTAAGTTTATATATAACTATATATATGATATACTATATATATAATTATGACGTCATCCGGTTCTTAAATCCGGTCCGACCGTTCCGACCACCAAACTAGTAAGGCGTCTGATTCGACGTTCGATCCGGTTCTGAAAACATTGCTGAAGATTAGTTACAACAATTTTGTGTACTTTCATTGTATTAAATTTCGTCTAATTTGGCTTGCCACCAACAAAAGTCAAATTCACAGTATTAAATTCATTTTCAAAGTCAATTAAAACTCACACAAAAAATCAAAGTCTTACCACAATATTTTTTCACTTTGGCCAATTCGACCGGCATTCAAATTCAACACTGCCCACTTTTCATTTGCATTCACACATGTTAAAACATCTTTACACACACACACACGATACATATATGTGCAAATACATTATATATAAATTATATATGTGAATATATAGATCTATATATATGCACTTACTTTTAAGCTCAACTACTCTCACAGTTGGATCAATGGAGACACACACATAAACAGCAGCAGTAGCTCTCGAATCAACTACCACCTAAATTTGGTTTCTATATAATACACACACACACACAATACTGAGAGATACCGCCATACAAGCATGATCAAGCACCTTAATTGATCAATCCACATCATCGGCCGCTAAGAAGAGAGATCGAGCTCGATCAACAATGGTTTTCCGACATTTAAATCTTCTTCTAATCATTGTTATGATCGTAACATCGATTTTGGCTTCATCATTAATAACAGCGGATGCCACAAGGGTACTCAAAGAAGATAGCTGGTTCGAGCGGTATGAACGATTAGTGAACAGTAGACTCCCGCGAGGGCCGGTGCCGCCTTCGGGTCCATCTCTGTGTCATAATGCTCTTGATCTTTACAGACAGTCTGAGTTCTCATCTACTCAAGATCAAAGCTATTGTCCATAATATTAATGGCTTTTAGGGTTAATTTGTGGCACTTCTTTTGAATTAATCTTTCTTAATTTTGTTACTAATTTTCATGTGGCTTAATTATTTTCTTCTCTTATTCAAGAACTGATTATAATTTCTGAGGTAATTCTTCTTTTGCTATTCTGATACAACTAGCTATAAACTTCAAACACGTACAGTATATTAACTTTTTTTGTAAATAAATCGACTTTTTTCTGTAGTTTTTTTCAGTTTTATTGTTCTTGGTCATCTTCATGTATTATAAATGACTAAAATCAAAATTGGCTTAGAGTGCTTGTATACATGAGAATTAAATGTTTTTTTTCCAAAACATTGTTCCAATATAGCGGGTTAGATATATAAAATAATTTAAAATTAGAATGTGTTGAGCATGGTTGCAATCACGATGTTTTTCATGCAATAATAAAATAGAAAAAGTAGTGGTGTTTTGTTGAATAAACTAGAAATAACAACCAAAATAGTTAGAAGTGTCATTTTCAGACATGACTTGTAACAAAAATATGATGGTGGTAATGGTATATTATTGATCGAGTTAATTCTTTTAAACTATATATGAATAACTCACAATCACACAACTAAGAACGCACATACAAACACGAATTGAATGAGCCCACCAGTGCCTTGAGAGCATTGCAATAAGGGTCACTATGGGTGGAGCCGCGGAGGGCCGGAGACACTCATGACATGAACCTTCACCATATCATAAAACCCACTAATTAAGATGAGTCAAGTCAAACCATACTAGCGGTGTTAGGGGGCCACGTCGAGGCCCTCTGTGCCTCACGGCGTGGGCGGCCCCTCTCCCCTAAGACTCCCCTCTCTCCTCTGCCTTGGTAGCTACCGAAGAGTTAGGGATCACAAGCTGGTTCGGCTGACCTACTCTCTCCTCCCCTTATTATATATATAGTAAACGATCGCTCTCCCTCCACATTAGTCTATGCCCGCAGACTTCCCTATCCGTCTCCTCCATGTCTATCACTTCGATCTCTGCTACACCTCAACCTTCTCTCTTTCATGTTAGAGTCTGTAAGGTTTGACAGACCCCACTGCAGCTAGATGATAATTAAGCAAACCTTTAACACACAAATAAATACCTTGTGACACCCCGACCAAGATGGAGCCGACCTGTCACTTTTAAACGAGTCAAAACAAAAGCATAATTCCATAAATGCTTGAGCATATATACATTTTAACAACTTAATATGGAATACGAGGCCTAGCTAGGTCATTACATTTATTTGTACAAAGGTATTATCATACTCTCGAGCACTCTCCTACGTCACATCCATAGATCGCTTGACGTATAAGAAGGAATAAAAAGGTATGGATGAGCAATATTTGACAAATGGATGCATAGGTGGTATTGAAATTAAATGACATGTTTTGATTAACTAAAAGGCTTAGAGTTTTCAAAAATCAAATCATATAGAATAGTAGGCATGTTGTACAACGTAACATTAAAGTATACTGTATACCCGAAGTCTATGTGGTTCCATTAACTAATGTGGGTGAATATAATCCATGTGAAGAAGGCGTGCAGACAAATTAGAAAAATTAGACAATCCATGTTATTTATTATCACAACAAGAAAAATGGTTTTTTACGGTCAACTTTTTTGCGGCGAAAACCAGTTCCTCGCAAAAACATCACAAAACAACAAAAAAATACCTTTTTTGACTTTTCAAGTCAATATACCTTTTTGCGGCAATATTTCGTCGCAATAAAAAGAAAATTATTTTTTTTTATTTTTTTAATATCACGAAAACCTTTTCTAAGGGCGGGAAAAATCCCGCTAAGTAATTTGCGGCGATTTGTATGTTGATTTTTGCGACCAACATTTCGTCGCAAATAACATATTGCGACGAAACAGGAGCTTTTTGCGACGATAATTATCGCCGCAAAATAGCTATTTTCTTGTAGTGTATTTTCTATGATCAATCTATACAATACCTCTAAGTTTATACATAATGTATTATGCTGCTCTATGGGCTTGTTAGCTTTAGACATCTTGAACTAAAACCATATTGTTTTAAGCTACACTTGCAATCTTGTTCATATCGGCTCTCCAAGCAAAAGAGTTTACTTTCAAAGGAACCCAGTGTAACCACGGTATCTTGAATGGGTGTTGGTGAGGCAGCAGCTTCAGTTCAATAAACTTTTGAACTCTTTTGACACTGAATTCGTGTATATTTCTTCGTTCCATCCCAAAAAGTCCGGAATCGTCGATATGGTGGTAGGTCTAATGATAGTTTCGCAAGCTAATTTTTAGGCTAAAAACTGAAGATCAGTATTGGATCATGATTCCATTGCCATGTGATAAAGGCGTCTGATCCATTGTGTGATAATCTAGAACATACAAGCGCCTTCTTGTCTCGCTCCGTAGAAAATAAATCGGGGAAAATATCTTTTAGTGCTCCGAAACCCGTCCAGTTATCCAACCAGAATGGGCATTTCTGCCGTCTCCCACCCTGCATTTTAAAGATATCATGACAATTATATCCAAACATTTAGCATCCTCAATTACCTTGATAATGTGTTTTCACGGCCCATTGATAGATTTGTTGCAAGGAAAAGCTTTGACAGATCTATTCGAGGAATGGATTGCCTGTATTACCCTTGCCCAAAGCACATCCTTTTGTTGTTTAAATCGCCATAACCAGTTGATCAGTAAAGCCATATTCACAGTTTGTAACGATCCAATGCCAAGACCCCTATTTTCTTTGGATAGCAACATCCCGGACCATGCAACCCATGAAATCTTTTTCTTGGATTCCAATTCTTCCTAACAGAACTTCCGTCTAATTGATTCCATGACCCTTATAACTTGCAAAAGAGCACGAAATAAAGATAGAAAGCATAACCGACTTCGCTAGAACAGTTCTACCGCCAAAAGAAAGATTTTCAACTTTCCATTTTGATAAACGTTTGGAGACTTTGTCAATTATCACCTTCCAGTAACGAATCAGATTCATGTTTAGACCAACCGACAAACCAAGGTAACTAAAAGGAAGTGAGCTGCATTGACATTTGAGAGTGTTGGCATAACTCACCAAGTTTCATATTTCTAATTTCTAAAATTAGTGTGGAATAGTGTCGAATTCGAATGTAGCAAGTATAAGTAAAAGATCATTTCAAACTTCAAAGGACCATTTATAGCATAAGATGAAACCGAAAGGTCCAGATAGAAAAATATACTCGTTTAAACCCCCTACCTACCTCCAACTTTCGCTTTCGATTCGACTTTACACTCGAATCCCAACACAAAGCTCTCTCACCGACTTCAACTTTACACTCGAACCCACCAATCACCTTTCATCTTCGGCAACTAAATGGCCTCATTCACCGTAAAAATGATCGCCGGACCACCGCCTCCGGTGACAGAATCAAACGGATCTAACGCCAAAGGGTCACCCGTCAAACGATCTACCCTTCCTCTTCAGGTTTATTCAATCATAAAACCCTTAAACAGTTCCGTTGAATTAATTTGGTTTGTAATAAGTAATCGCTTTTCATTTTCACTTCGTCTTTATTCGTTTAATCAATTTCTACTTTGAATTTCTTACTGCTGTGTTGATTCAGGTTGCTCTACGAGTTTTTGTTTGTGTATATTTTGCAAATGTTTGATGCCTGTAAGTTATTGTTGCCAGTGCTCAGTGGTAATTTAAATTGATGATCATGCACTCATAGTCGAGCTTCATTGGAATCGATGGAGAGTGTATGTGTGCTTTTCATATTGTAAATTCAGCCTTAATACAGACAGACTCTCTAGCATTGTTTTGATCTCAGTAGTGATTATATTCTACGAACTTGTTATATATTAAATGTGACAACTGACAACCATACATGTTAACATCAAACTCGTCTCTTTTATATCTTTTTGTAAGAGGGCAGCTATGAACATAGATGACGTGTGAGTATTTAAACTCTTTCACATGTAGATTTTTCCCTTTTATTACAAGTAAAGTAGCTTTTGTTAGTTTTGAAGTGAAGAATAGCTTATTGGGCATTAATGTGTCAAATGCAGACCTTTTCTAATTCAAATGTATTAAAGTTTATATTTTTTTTGTATGCGATGCAAATGAGATACAATATGGAGGAAAAAACGAGATGAAAACTAATCAACTTAAAACTCTAGAACCTATCTGGATGATGATAAACTATGGGTCAAACAAATCTGTTGTATAAGAAACCTATGAAGATGTTTTGTTAATGTTTAGTTTTGAAATTGATCAGTTAAATATATGTCATAGCCTCGTAGGTCTGCAATCCCACTATCACTTCTAGTTTCTGTGTTGTGGCTGCTATGATATGAGAAAACTAAAACTCATAAATTTCTGTATGATAAAAACAGATTTTTTATAAACTAAAATGGTTTTCTTCATCATGCATTCTATCTTTATGCAACTTACTCTCCACCATGATAATTCTTCACAAGGTAGATGATAAGAGACCTGTATTTTTATTTGATGGATGCAGGTGAGATATAAAGAAGTTCAAAAGTTAGAAACACCTGAGAAGAAATCCATGAACATCTCACGGAGAGATTTAGCATTGTTTGTAACTGCTGCATCTTTTAGTGCTATCACTCTATCATCACCTAAACCTGCTGATGCTCGCATTAGTAAAACTGAAATGAAGAAGATGATATTGGAAAAACTCAAGATTCTGAGAGAAAAGGTTGGGTTATCAAAGCCAGAAACAGAGGACAATGAAAAGATTCCATCATCATCGTCATCATCATCTTCTTCTCTACCAAAAGGGGATAAAGAAAGTTCTCCTCCTGCTACATCAGCCCCATCAACAGGAGAGGAAAACATCACACTGCCATCAGAACCACCACTTCCCAATATACTGAATGATAAGAAAATTGTAGTGGAAGCCGCCACACTCCCGTGATGATAATTGATAAGCTCGTGTTTTATGCGATTGTTTTAGTTTGACTGTGTTTGTCATGTACTCAATTGTTGACTGGTTTAGAGGGGATTTGAAAGTTATTTGTAGCATAAGAGCAATGACTATAATGTGTTATTATGCAGGTCAACTTTAACCTATTGAGGTCAACTCTACCAGGTGAAAATTTGCCTTTCCTCTCAGAACATGCATTACTTCAGGTATCAAATGTCCTTTATAAGTTGTCTTACATAGATAATAATTATAACATTTGTATATGTTGGAGGAGATACGGTTGAGGTTTAGAGTATGTGTACTGAGGCAAGCAAGTTGACTTTCAGTCTTATTTCTCTTAGGATTCTGAATTTTCGATCATTAGGCTGTTAAGGCCATGAGTTCGGTTCATTAGTTTTATAGAAAGTTTTTCTTTTCACCAAACTAGAGTCCGGTATACAGTTGCAAGGGCAAAGGCATGCGTATAGTAAATTGTACAATTAGGTTGAGTTGCTATTGGATGTAGACAGAATGAACAGGTCGTAAGAGTTGTATTTAAACCAATTATCTTTAAATGTGTGGTTTGGGATAACTCGAAAGCATGTCTCTTTTAAAAGATTCTATAAATTAATAATGCGTTAAATGTCAGCCGAACCGGGCTTGTTGACCCATGGCTGTTAGGTTTTTTCTTAACCCGAATGAGTCATGAAGAGAGTCAAAAAGTGACAACACATGAAATGGTTATCTACTTAGTTTATTACTTTGTTATTTAACTGGTAACTACTTCAGTTTAAGAAGTTGTAGATAAATTTAAGTTTGTATTTAATGTTGTATTTTTAGATTATTTGTTACTTTATTGGTTATTGGTTATTGTTTTATTCATTTTAGTCACTCTTCTCTTGCTAACTAAACACCAACCTGGTCTAGCTTTCGAAACATACTAACTAATAAAGAGCTTCAAGCCAACAGAGGTATATTAATCTGTCCTCCAGCAAACCAGCAAGCCTTTGACTTCATTGATGACAGAGTATGTCATGCAAAGAAAGTCGTTTACGGTAGAGGTGCACAAAATATCCGTTTCCATACCCAAACCCAAAGACCTGACTCATAACCTGTTTGGTTCCTACCCACCGTCAAGTGTACCTAGTTTGGAACCAATTGTACCTGGTGATTCCTACCCGGATTTCTAAAAAATACCTAGCCAATCGGTTCCTTCCTGCACTCAATCGCACCCGGTTCCTATCCACCCCAAGTGTACCAGGTATGTATGTGTATGAATGTATGTATGTATGTATGTATGTCTATGTATGGATATGTATGTGCTAACAATGTATGCTTATATGTATTGCATGTGTTTATTTGTATGTGTAACGTATGTGTATATGTATGTATGTATATTTAGTGTTTATATTATTATAATAAAAAAGATATAAAAAAATGAAGGCATACCATATTATACTCGGTTCTAGTCCCGACCCCACCCGGACCGGTTACAGAGGGTAAGGTTCTATCACTTCGAACCGGTTTGGTCCCAATCCTTTTTTGTGCATCTCTAGTATGCAGTCCTTCATGACATCAGAGTTGGATTATATTTTACGCCTCAACAAATTTTGATTCGTCCAGATAGTCTGTTTTCATTGAATTTTTTTTTATTGATGAGAAGTTGAGAACTAAACAAATCCATTCAATACTAACAAAAATAATAACAGGGTAAAGAGAAGTTGAATCATTAGGGAATGAATTGTTGTTGACCCAATTTTATGTAAATCGGTTAATCATTATTTGGTTCATGTTCGAGAGGTCGTAAAGAGACATACTAAACAAAATAGCCTAATCAATCGAAGATCACATGATTTTCTTTAACATTTGAAAGTTGTGTCTTGTATTAAATTCCTCATTGTTGTATATTTTTTTTATTAAGATAACCTTGATATAATGGAAGGTCTATTCCATCAATGGTCACACCGTTATTTAATATTAACAAATAGACAACAAGTCAACAGTCAAATATGATGTTTACGTTTTAAAAGTAACTACATTAAGAAAAGATTGAGGGATCATACGTGTCCATATAATATGATTGAAATGTCTATGAAACAATGGCCACCAGTTTTAAATTTATGTTGATGCATTTACTGGTTGTATCACACCACATACATATATTTATATATGACTCCATTTTCATCACACCACATACATATATAATATATGATAAATATGGTTTCAAAACAATTTCAATATTGGTTCCGGTTCTGAAGTTACAAAATTGATGGTTCGATACACCAACTGTTTTTCTGTACACCTTTGTCTATGAGTATTGCCTATTGTCATGAAGAAGAATATGTTTACTATAAACATATATTTGGGATCAACGAATGATCACTTGATAGTCAAACAAGTATTTATGTGCGATAATAAATTATATTTGTAAATTAACCAATAATATTTCTAACTTGATTTTGTTACCACTGATAATAATAATAATATAATAATAATATAATAATAATAATATAATAATAATAATATAATCAACTATTAACACTTTGTTTTCACTTGATTCCACTCATAATAATGATTTTGAACGAAACGTAAAAACTTACAGGTCAAATAGAGTGGAAAGTGGAAACTAAGTGTAAAATTTATGATAATTATGGTACTTTAATTGTTTTTGACAACTTAAACAAGTTAAAAATGTAATCGGTAATATTCTTGATATCGATTATCGTCAATAATTTATAATTTAAATTATTAACACATATTCTTTTATTAATTTAATTTTCGGACTTAGTTGGGATTGGGAACTGCCGATAGGCATTTTCATGAAAATTTCTTTCTCATGGAGCAATTGATTATTGATGTCCAATTGGTAAATATTACCATGCTTGGATGCAGCCTATGCAATCACGTTTCCCTCAATATTAATTAAATAAAAATTTGTATCATAAACTCAACGAATTTTTTTATATATACGGTGGAAAAGAAAAAATCTATGTTACATACACCAATTGCATCATAAACATTCATTTACATTAACTAAATTGTAGTTTAATGGATTAATTACTGTAAAGTATTACTTAATGTAAACGTCCATTTACAATATGTTAGTGTTGTTGAATCTGTAATCAGTGATGTTTAAATCAATAATTCAATTAGAAAACTATGGATGTGTAAACATAAGAATATTGATTTAACGTTAATTTTATTATTTTCTTCCTCTGCAATGAATATATTATAAACACCATTTCTGTTTAATATTCTAGAGTTTCTCTTTTCTTTTAGAAATTTTTTAATAATTCAAATTATTATCCATTAGCCGATGATAACTCATATTATTAAATTGATTAATGACACTTTTAACTTTCACTTGTGTTACCAATGCTGATCTCAGTAGCAAAATTATTATAGATTTACACTCGATTTGAGAGTTACTAGTGAAATTAGTAGTATTAGTTAGGTCAAAATATAATAGTTTGAATTATTAAAAGTTATTTTTTTATTGAAACCGATTTCTTCTAATTTAATAACTTGTTAATTACTCGTACATAAATCTATGAAATGACGTTAATGTCACATAAATATTTTGTACTCTTATCTATATAAATAAATGACACGTAGCATCTAATTTCTCCTTTCATACAAATCGTCATCAAACTAATAAAATTGTTTTTTGCTAATTTGTATTGTTGCTCAATTATTTAAGGCCATTGAACGTGGTCTATTATATGTCTTTCCTAAAATACGAGACAATAATGTCATGAAACCTACCTTTAAGGCTGGGATGAACTTACTCACATGCCCTTCTTTAGGTACACTCTATCAATAAAAATAAAATATTACGTTTGACATATATATTCTAATTAATTAACATGCATGGCCGGTGCCAACATTTTTCAAAAATTATATTAAAAAGAGATTTGTACGCTATTCTTTTTCAAGTGTACGCCTCTAAAAAAAGGTGAAAGTTTATAAATTATTAATTACATATTGAAAACATAATTAAAACAAGTGGTATATAAATGCAATACCCCATTTATTTTGTATTTTAGTCTCACGGGTCCAGTTTTGGTAACCAAAGTTTACTTAATAACATATCATAATTAGATTAAGCATTAATATGAGTTAGAGTCACAATATATAAAGTAAGCACTTATGTAATAAAGTTCTGAATTCTAGAACATAAAAACATTCATAGTTTAAGGGGGCGGAGCCTACTAAACCATGGGAGCTCAAGGGCAGAGCCCTTGGTAACAGGGTCCAAGGTAGTAACCGGTGCATTAGTAGTAAATAATCATGTTTTTTTGTCAACAATTATGACTGTTATAACCATTATTAATAGAGTTTATGTTGACATATTGTCAAACCATTGATAGCTATAATGGTTGTAACCGCTAATCGGCATGCTTTTTCAAGAAAAGGTGGGATGGTCTTTTGTAATTGTTAAACCCTTATACACATGATACATTTGGTATAATTTTGATCTTACATACGGATTTTAGTGGAAAATTCATACTCATTCAGTTCTATACAAATGATACATTCGGTCTATTTGATCTGACATACGGATTTTAGTGGAAAATTCATACTCATTCAGTTCTATACAAATGATACATTTGGTCTATTTGATCTTACATACAGATTTTAGTGAAAAATTCATCCTCATTCAGTTCTATACTCATTCAAATTGTAAGTTAATTCTATACAAAAATTCAGAAAATTATCCAAGATAATTACAAAGTCAAAAGGCCATTAAAACATTATGAAGTCAAAAACACATGTTTATTCGCAAAGCCTGTAATTAATTATCAATAAACATTTGTGTCTTATTAGTCATTAGTCTTCATGTTAGATATTAGAACTTATTTATTGAAACTTTTAATTAACGAAGTCATGAAATTTTAGTGGATGAAAGTGTCCGTAACAAAGGGGTCAAATAATTTGTCGATAAAAATAGTTGATTAAAGGAGTGGCTTGTAATTGGCGTGTTTGATTAAAAAGAGACACGTCTTCTTACAATTGTGTTTTGGGGTTGACGCATTTGAGGGGTTGGAACAACTCCCTATTATAAAAATGCAATTTTTCTTGTTCGTTCTATAACTCAAAAATGATATATGATGTTTAACTTTTAAATTATATATAAGACACTTATTATCTCGTGTCTTGTTGATTAGTAAAGACGTTATGAAGATAACAACTTCATAAGAGACCCTGTAATTGAATAAAAAATGGTTGAAATTCTGTAGGTGTCAGAAAAATCACTTCCCATTTTTACGTAATAATAGGACAATCATTGAGAACATATATGCACGCAAAAGCAATAAGCAATATAAATCAATAAATTTAAAAAAAAATGTTCCATATTTATGTACAGAATTTCGGTTTAACTAAATCATAAGTAGTTATTAAAATCCATGTAAAGACAAGAAAATCTCTGTAGACAAACATAAGAATAAGGTTCAAATAATGTGTTAATGGCACAAATTGTTAAATTTTAGATACTCTAGTTATCATAACCGCATCTAAAATGTTAAAAGACTCTAATAAATTTCAACTACAAATAAGTCCATATTAGAATACAGTCTAATAAGTCCATATTAGACGAGTCTTAAATAAGAAAATCATAAGATTAGTTTTTCTTCAAATTCATATACCTTTACAACATCCATAGGTACAATAGATCATCAATACATCTAAGATATATTACATCTTAAGAAAACTACTTTTGACTGAAAACACTTTGCAAAATCAGCCACTTGTATTAACTGATTTAGTTAGTTTTGTATTCCATGTCCGTGATATAAAAATCCAAAATTTTTAAAAAATGAGTTAATTTTAATTTTTCTTTCTAAGTTTTGATAAAAGTAAATAATTTACTTTAAAATTTTAAGAACATCAATTTCATTTCATAAGTTTTATCTTTTGTTTTAATTTCAGTATAAAAATTTTACTTTTTGAAATCAAATTAAAACAACTTATGAGACTTTTAGACTGAAGTGAAACAATTTATTAAACTTTTAAAGATAAATTTATGTTTTTAATATTAAAAAAAAGTAATTATTTACATCAAAACTTAATTAGCTAGAGAGTAAAAACGAATTGAAATATTATTATTAAAAATTAATGAATGTGAAAGATGAATTAGGGGCTGTTTGGTAGGATCTGAATCATTAAGTGCTGAATGGTTAAGAGGTCTGAATGGTTAAGAGGCTCTGAACCAGTAAGTGCTGAATCAAAATGTGCTGTTTGGTTAAATCTCTGAATGACTGTACAAAATGACAATTTTACCCCTCTGAATTATTTTGGGCTGAATAAAATGTATCTGTTTGGTTAGATGTCTGAATGACTGTACGTGAATGATCAGTAGGTTAACAAAATACAACATATTAAAATTCAAAATCAAAATATTTCAAGTACAACTGTACTAATATCCAATTACAAAATAATTCAAATATTAATCAATTGAAAATAATTGACTAGCTATCTCATCACGTAAATATTTCATATAACTAATACCTTGTGAACCTCTTCTATATCATGAGCAAATTGATCATCATTGTTACCACTTTGTCAAAAATACTACAATCATATTCTCCAGAATATTCTCGTTTGTTAAAATGTATCTGTTTGAGGTGTACTAAATCACTTCAAAAGCACTTGTTTCTCATTCAATGCTTTACCAAACACACCACGATATTACCATCACTCCTCCTATCTTCTTTTTCATTATTATCATCATCTTATTATTCCCTCTTTCATCTCCTGCAATTCACCGGTAATTTCTCTTTTTCATCTTCAACCCATTTGATTCTCACATCGTTTTCTCCGTTAAATTGAACGCTTTTACGTTTAGGTAGTCATGGAATGCGTTCTGAATATTCTCGTTTGGTTTGATTTGATTTACGTGGGGATGGCGATCGAAGGTCGAAGGAGAAAGTTGAAGGTCGGAGGCTGTGTGCGGGGATGGTGAATCGAAGGTGATCGAAGGTCGTCGGGGGATCGAAGGTGATCGAAGGCGACGCCGGACGCGGCGGCCGCAGCCGCCGCAGCTTCTTGCTTACGGTCGATGATCGGGGCTGCTTTCTTGCTGGTTTCCTGAAGCTTTCTTACGGTCGATGATCGGGGACGCAGCTTCTTGCTTACGGTCGATGATCGAAGGTGAATCGGAGATCGGTGCCGTCGATGATCGAAGGTGAATCGGAGATCGGGGCTGCTTTCTTGCTGGTTTCCTGCGGAGACGGGGATGGCGGATGACGGCGATGCTGCAGGCCTGCGGTCGGGAGGTCGTCGGGGGAGGGGCTGGCTAAGGTCTGGCCGGCCGACGGTGAAAGACGTCGCCGGTGCTGGGATACATATATATACACACACATATATATAAGGTTTGTGAGGGTATTTGTGTCTCAAATTTCATTCAGCGTCTTCCCAAATCTGAACCATTCAGCACTGAATGGTTCAGTTCAGAGCTCCTTTTTTTCTAAAACAAACACTCAAGGCTCTTAATGATTCAGAGGTAGCCTCTTAATGGAACCATTAAGAGGCTACCAAATAGCCCCTTAGTGTAATAAGCACTCAAGCTTATGATCAGTATAGCCAGGGCAGAAAAACGTGTTCTTAAAGAAGAGACCTTCAAGAACATCATATCCTCATCCTTGCATGCAAAAGTTTGTTATCAAAATAGGCAGGGACTGGGATCTAGTGAGATAGCTCCTCCACACACAATCTTGTCTATAAGATCACCTAGGTGTGGAACTTATGAAGATGAGCTTCCTCACATAGACCCCTTGAGTGAAGAGGATGAAGAGTGGTAGTGAAGAATTCCTCTAAGAAGAGTGAAGAGGAGGATTCTAAGAAGGGTCACTATCCTTCTAAGGAGAGCGGGAAGCGTGAGATGACCAAGTCTTTAAGGAAGAACTTGATCAGAAAGAGCAAGAGAAAAGCCAGGAGGGCTCAAGAGATCAAGGCCACTTTCAACTCTAAGCAGAAACAAGTCTTTATTTCT